>CM045469.1:0-16707 GCA_024635365.1 Aix galericulata | reverse complement strand
CTTGGCAGCTTCAGTGCCATGCTTTAGCATTAAGCTATGTGAACGGGATAGGTAGCTGGCGATTCGGGTAATATTTGTAAGGGTTAAAGTAATGATTGTTGTCGGATTTTGTTGCTTCGTAGTACTGGAGTTTCTCTAATAAATTTGGAAAAAATTATGTATTTGTGTATATATATATCGTCGGGTCGGGGGGGTGGTGGTTTCGTTTTTAAGGTATGTCCATCGAGCATTCACTAAATAGCCCTATTATATAGAGCTGCGGAGGAGAGCATTAACTGAATGTGGTCAAAGTGCATCAGTGTCAAGGTGATTCCCCATATACGCCAACCGTCTCATCGAGTAGCCCCTGAGATATAGGATAGGACGATAACGCAGGTGTGTCCAGGCTTAGATTGTGGGACCCCCGAAGTCACTGGGAAGGGCCAGCTGTGAGGTAACCCCGGAAAAAATAAGAGGAACCAGAGGCGCCAAAAAGCTGGAGGATGCCGCGATTACGCATTGAGATGGTGGAGGTCTTCCACAGATGCCACTTTGAAAGGCAAGGAGGAGGTGAGTGAACCCAATTGATGGCCCTGACCGAGGAACCAGAGGCGCAAAAATGTGAGGAGGGCGAGGGGTTTAGGGGGAACGTATGGGCCTGAAGCTAGTCACATCGGACATTATATGCAAGGATTGCTGATTTCACGTGAGGTGTACGACTAATAAATCCATCTGGTACGGAGCTTCATGAGTTATGGTAGGAGACCTAGTAATAGTAAGGTATGTCCAGCAAGCATTCATTCAACGTGGGCCTTGTTCTGGTCGGGAGCTAGGATATTGTGAGCTGTAATGGAATGGTCCTTAGAGCATTCACTAGTAGTTGGTTTGGGAGGCATGTTAGGGTAGGAGAGTATGTCCGTTTGTCATGTAATGGGTTTAGTCCAAGTGTGCAGGTTATGATGGATAGGTAGTTGATATTACCGGAACCATAGAGCTTAATGTATGGGGCATATAAATGTATGCACGACGTACATAGCTAAATGACCCCCATAAGATCCCGGGGGGGGAAGGGGGGGGGGCATTATTAGGGCTATGCTTGGTTATTTCTGTAGTTGAAGACAATAGCGGCTTTTCAAGCCGCAGGTCTCGGATAGTGGCCGAGCAGGAATAATGACTTATTTTGTGTTTTTTCTAGGGATCTGTTTCACGTTGGGTGTTTTGGGTGTAGCATCAAATCCTTCGCCGTATTACGGGGTTGTTGGGTTAGTTATAGCGTCTGTGGCGGGGTGCGGGTGATTGTTGAGTTTGGGGGTTTCATTTGTAGCCTTGGTGCTATTTATGGTGTATTTGGGGGGTATGTTGGTAGTGTTTGTTTATTCTGTGGCTTTAGCGGCGGAGCCCTTTCCTGAGACTTGAGGTGACCGGCGTGTAATTGGGTATGCGGCGGTATTTGTGGTGGTGGTTTTAGGGGGGTTAGTGTTGGGTGGACTTATCGGGTCTTGGGGGTTTGGGGTTAGCACTGTTGACAGTGTTGGAATGTTTGTTGAGCGGTTGGATTTTAGTGGGGTTGCTGTGCTTTATTCGCGGGGGGTTGGGATGTTTTTGATTGCAGGCTGAGGGCTGTTGTTGACTTTATTTGTTGTGTTGGAGCTTGTGCGGGGGTTGTCTCGGGGGGCTATTCGGGCAGTTTAGGGGTCAGGGTCAGAGGATAGTTTATCGTAAAATGCCAGCTTTGGGAGCTGGAGATAAGGGTTTAAGTCCTTTTTCTCTGAGGTTGTGGGGGATACTCTAAGAAGTGGTGAGTCTTCAGTCTTTGGTTTACAAGACCAATGTTTTTTATAAACTATTAGAGTATTTAGTAGTTAAGCATTTTATTTTCTAGGGCGCTTACGGCGGGAAAGAGGAATAAGAGGATAGTAAAGTAGGTGATTGATGCAAGTTGGCCGATGATGATGAATGGGTGTTCAACGGGTTGGCTTCCTACTCACGTTAGGACGAGGAGGTTGGCTACTAGTGCTCAGAATAAGAGCTGGGAGAGTGGTCGGAATGTCATTGCTCGTTGTTTTGATTTGTGAAGAAAGGGGATTAAGAACAGGATCAGTACGGAGGCAGCTAGCGCTAGGACGCCTCCTAGTTTATTTGGGATTGAGCGTAGAATGGCGTAGGCAAATAGGAAATATCACTCTGGTTTGATGTGGGGTGGGGTTACCAGCGGGTTTGCTGGGGTGAAGTTTTCTGGGTCTCCTAGGAGGTTTGGTGAAAATAGGGCTAATGCGATTAGAGGGGTGAGTATAAGGGTAAATCCTAGGGCATCTTTGAAGGAAAAGTATGGGTGGAATGGGATTTTATCGCAGTCTGACACGATTCCTAGGGGGTTGTTTGAGCCCGATTCGTGCAGGAAGGTTAGGTGGACCATGGTAATTCCTGCGATTAGGAAGGGCAGTAGGAAGTGGATGGCGAAGAATCGGGTTAGGGTGGGATTGTCTACTGAGAATCCCCCTCAGGCTCATTCTACTAGGGTTTGTCCAATGTATGGGAGGGCTGAAAATAGGTTGGTGATCACGGTGGCCCCTCAGAATGATATCTGCCCTCATGGCAGGACGTAGCCTACGAAGGCAGTTGCTATAAGGGTGAGTAGGAGGATTACTCCTGTATTTCAGGTCTCTTTGTACAGGTAGGAGCCGTAGTAGAAGCCCCGTCCGATGTGCAGGTAGATGCAGATGAAGAAAAATGAGGCGCCGTTGGCGTGTAGGTTGCGGATGAGCCAGCCATATTGGACATTTCGGCATGTATTAGCAACTGAGGAGAAGGCGAGGGAAGTGTCTGCGGTGTAGTGTATAGCTAGCAGGAGGCCTGTTAGAATCTGGGTAATCAGGCAAATGGCGAGGAGGGACCCGAAATTTCATCAGGCGGTGATGTTGGAGGGTGCGGGCAGGTCAATTAGGGAGTTGTTGATTATTTTTAATAGGGGGTGAGATTTTCGGATGTTGGGGGCCATTAGAAGATCTGTGTGGTTAGGACCATTACTAGGATTGATAGTGCGAACGACCCTAGGTAGGCTTTGATAAGTCCTGTGTGTGTTAGAGTTGCGGCTTTGCTTACGGCTACTTGTAGTTCGGCGAGGCCCTCTGGCCCTAATTTTTTGAGTCAGGAGAGGTCAATTAGATGCAGGGCAATATTCTGTCCTTTTTCTAGGAGGGTCTTGGAGCAGAATCGGTGGACTAGGGGGTTAAAGTACCCCAGTAGGGAGGAGAAGTTCATGAGGGGGTTCGGTTTGGGGTGGGTGGGGGCGTGTGTTATGTTTGAGAGTTCTAGGGCCAGGATAATTCCTAGGGCTGTTACTAAGATGGCGGCTATTTTGGTGATGGGGGGTATAGTTATTGGTGGTGTTTTAGCTGGTGTAATAAAGGAGGTGATTAGCATTCCTGCTATGATGCTGCCCAGGGCGAGTCGAGTTAGGGGGGCAGTGATTAGTGGGTTGTTTTCGTTGATTGGTGCTATTGGGAGGGTGCGGGTCCGCCCGGCTTGGACTAGCAGGGTTATGCGAATGCTGTAGGTTGCGGTGAATGCAGTGGCTAGAAGGGTTAGTGTTAGGGCTCAGGTGTTTAGGTAGGATGTGTTTAGGCTTTCGATAATGAGGTCTTTTGAGTAGAATCCGGCTAGGAATGGGGTCCCTATGAGTGCTAGGTTGCCAATAGTTAGGCAGGAGGTAGTGACTGGGAGTGTTTTTTGCAGGCCACCTATCTTTCGAATGTCCTGTTCTCCGTTTAGGCTGTGGATAATAGATCCGGAGCATAGGAATAGTATGGCTTTGAAAAAGGCGTGGGTTGAGATGTGCAGGAATGCCAGTTGTGGGAGGTTCAGTCCGATGGCGACCATTATTAGTCCGAGTTGGCTGGATGTTGAGAAGGCAATGATTTTTTTGATATCATTCTGGGTCAGTGCGCATGTGGCGGCGAATAGTGTTGATAGGGCGCCTAGGCATAGGCAAATGGTTAGGGCTGTTTGGTTGGTGGCTAGAAGTGGGTGTATGCGGATGAGTAGGAAGATTCCGGCTACCACTATGGTGCTGGAGTGTAGTAGGGCTGATACGGGGGTGGGGCCTTCCATTGCTGCTGGCAGTCAGGGGTGTAGGCCAAATTGCGCAGATTTTCCTGCAGCTGCAAGGATTAGCCCTATGAGGGGGAGAGTGGGGGTTGGGTGGGGGTGGGTGGCTTGGTGGATTTCTCAGGTGTTGAAGGTTGCTGCTAGTCATGCCATGCTCAGGATTAAGCCGATGTCTCCAATTCGGTTGTAGATTACGGCTTGCAGGGCGGCGGTATTGGCCTCTGCTCGGCCTTGTCATCAGCCGATGAGGAGGAAGGATATGATTCCTACTCCTTCTCAGCCAATGAACAGGAGGAATATGTTGTTTGCAGTCGTTAGGAGTAGCATGGCGACTAGGAATGTTAGTAGGTAGGTGAAGAATTTTGTCATGTACGGTTCGGAGGCTATGTACCACATAGCGAATTGGAGAATGGATCATGTTACGAACAGGGCGATGGGGAGGAATGTTATTGAGTACTGGTCTATTTTTAGGCTTAGTGGGATTTTGAAGTTTATGATAAATTTTCATTCTCAGTGGTAGGTGATAGACTCTAGTCCTGAGTAGATGTATGTGGTTGTTGGGGCTAGGCTTATTAGGAATGCGGTTTTTACGGTGCGGGTAATAATAAGGGGGGTGTTTTTAAAGCTTTTAAAGAGGAGGGGGAGGATGATCGGGGTCAGGAGAATTGTCAGTGTGAGTAGTGTGAGGGTGTTGATGAGTAGGGTTGGGTTCACTACTTTTACTTGGAGTTGCACCAAGATGGGTGGTTCCTAAGACCAGTGGATTACTGTTATCCTTTAAAAGTAAGGGGGCTGGGGTTTAAAGCCCAGATGCAAGAATTAGCAGTTCTTGTTGGTTCAACCTCCCCTCGGCAGGCAAGAAGGTTTGAACTTCTATTTTTAGGATCACAGCCTAATGTTTGGTTTAAACTATGCTTGCATAAGGGGGCTCCTGAGATTAGTTCGGGTTTGAGGATTAAGAGGGCCATGGGGATGATGTGGAGTGTCATGAGCAAGTGCTCCCGCGTGGTTGAGTTTTGGATAGATGTAATGTGGGAGGGAATTGGGCCTCGCTGGGTGATTAGGAGTATGAATAAAGTGTACGATGCGGTTAGTAGGGTGGCAATTCCTGTTAGAATGATTGTGAGGGCAGATCAGTTGAATAGGGTAACCATAATGGTTAGTTCTGCTATGAGGTTTGTTGTTGGGGGGAGGGCTATGTTTGTTAGGTTGGCTAGCAGCCATCAGGTAGCTATGAGTGGTAGGAGGGGTTGGAGGCCTCGTGTGAGTAGTAGGATTCGGCTGTGTGTGCGTTCGTAGTTTGTGTTGGCCAGGCAGAATAGTATGGAGGAGGTTAGTCCGTGGGAGATTATTAGGATTATTGCTCCCGAGAATGATCAGTGAGTTTGGATCATTCCTGTGGCGATGACTAGACCTATGTGGCTAACGGATGAGTAGGCGATTAGTGATTTTAGGTCTGTTTGCCGAAGGCAGATTGAGCTAGTCATTAAGGCACCTCATAGGGCCAGGGTTAGGAAGGGGTAGTGGAGGAAGTTGGATAGTGGGCCTATTAGTAGTGTAACTCGCATGATTCCGTAGCCGCCCAGTTTCAGTAGTAGGGCAGCAAGGAGTATTGAGCCTGCGATGGGGGCTTCTACGTGGGCTTTTGGCAGTCAGAGGTGTAGGCCGTATAGAGGGGCTTTTACTATGAATGCTATGAGAAGTGCTAATCCTGATAGAATGCCTGTTCATGAAGTAGATAGGGTTGGGTGGGTTAGTTCTAGGGTGGGCAGATGAAGGGTGCCGATTTTTACATATAAGTGTATGATCGTGATCAGAAGGGGTAGTGAGCTTGCTAGTGTATAGAATAGTAGATAGGTGCCGGCACTGAGGCGTTCTGGCTGGTTCCCTCATCGTGTAATTAGGATTAGAGTTGGGATGAGCGTGGCTTCAAATGCAATGTAGAATAGGGCTAATTCTGTGGTGGAGAAAGCTAGGAGGATAAATGGTTGGACTATGATTAGGGTTGAAATGAAGGTCCGCTTTCGTGACAGGGGTTCTCGTTGGAGGTGGTTTTGGCTTGCTATGATTATAAGTGGGAGTAGCCAGCAGGACAGTACTAGGAGGGGGGATGAGATTTGGTCAATTCCTGCCCAGGTGGAGAGGAATTTGCGGGGGTAGTAGGTTGGAATTAGTCATTGGAGGCTAAGGGTGGCGATTAGCAGGCTGTACAGGGTGGTGTTAGTTCATAGGAATTTTGGTGGGGATAGCAGAGCCGTTGGGAGGAGTATAATTGTTGGTAGGATAATTTTTAGCATTGTAGTAGGCTTAGGTTGTGTAGGTGGTCGGAGCCGTGGGTGCGTGTGGAGGCTACTAGGATAGCTAGGCCGGTGCCTGCTTCGCACGCTGAGAAGGTTAATATGATGATTGGGACTGCGGCGAATGAGGGGGTTTGGTTCTCGATGAGCCATATCGTTAGGCCCACGAACATTGAAAGTATTATGCTCTCCAGACATAGTAGAGCAGATACTAGGTGTGTTCGGTGGAAGGCTAATCCTAGCCCGCTGAGGACGAAGGCTGAGCAGAAGCTTAGGTGTAGGGGTGACATAAGAGAGTCACAGGGTTGGCTGCAATCTGCTGGGCCGAAACCAGCTGTCTTTTGGTTAGACTAACTCCCTGCTTATTCTGCTCACTCTAGGCCTCCTTGGGCTCATTCGTAGGCTAGCCCTAATGTCAGGAGAAGTAGAATAGTTGCAGTTCAGGCGAGGGTTAGTAGGGGTGATTGTAGTTGGGCGGCTCATGGTAGGGGGAGTAGTAGGGCAATTTCTAGGTCGAATAAGAGGAATAGGATGGCTACTGAGGAAGAATCGAATCGAGAATGGCAGGCGGGCAGATCCGAGGGGGTCGAATCCGCATTCGTATGGTGACAGTTTCTCCGAGTCGGGGTTTATTTGGGCGAGTCAGAAGTTTAGCATGGTTAGGATGGCGCTGAGAATTAGTGATATGAAGAATATGAATGTAAGTATGTTCATTGCTCTTCTCTGGTTTTGCACCAGATTTTAGAGATTGGAAGTCAATTGTAATTAATATACTAGAAGAGCAAGATCCTCATCAGTAGATGGTTATGTAGAGGAATAATCAGATGACGTCTACGAAGTGTCAGTATCAGGCCGCGGCTTCGAATCCAAAGTGGTGGTTTGATGTGAAGTGGAATTTGATTAGCCGGAGGAGGCAGACAGTGAGGAAGGTGGATCCAATGATTACATGGAGTCCGTGGAATCCGGTGGCAACGAAAAAGGTGGAGCCATAAACGCTATCAGCGATTGAGAATGGGGCTTCGTAGTATTCTATTGCTTGAAGGGCTGTGAAGTAGAACCCTAGAAGGATCGTTAGTGTTAAGGCATGGATAGCGTGTTTTCGGCTTCCCTCTGTGATGCTGTGGTGGGCTCATGTGACGGTTACGCCCGAAGCTAGGAGGATGGCTGTGTTTAGCAGGGGAACTTCCATGGGGTTAAGTGGTTTGATGCCTGTTGGGGGTCATTGGCCTCCTAGTTCGGGGGTTGGTGCAAGGCTTGAGTGGAAGAATGCTCAGAAAAATCCCAGGAAGAAGAATGCTTCGGATGTGATGAAGAGGATTATGCCATATCGTAGGCCTTTTTGAACTGTAGGGGTGTGGTGGCCCTGGAAAGTGCCCTCTCGAACAATGTCTCGTCACCATTGAAATATTACTAGGAGTATTGACAGGAGGCCGGCGGCGAGTAGGGTGGATGAGTTATAGTGGAATCATATGATTAGTCCTGAGGTTGTGAGTAAGGCAGCGGCTGCTCCAAAGATTGGTCAAGGGCTAGGGTCGACTATGTGGTAAGAGTGTGCTTGGTGTGCCATTAGATGTTTTCTTGTAAGTATAGGCTTAAGAGGAGGACAAAGACGTAGGCTTGGATCATGGCCACTGCTACTTCTAGGATGGTGAGGAGCAGTAGGATGGCTACTGTCAGGATCGATACTGCGGGAAGGATGGGCGCGAGTGCAATGGCAGCTGTGGAGATGAGCTGGATGAGTAAGTGGCCTGCTGTGAGGTTGGCTGTGAGGCGGACTCCTAGTGCTAATGGTCGGATTAGTAGGCTGGTTGTTTCGATTAGGATTAGTGCAGGGATTAGGGGCGTTGGGGTGCCTTCTGGCAGTAGGTGGGCTAGGGAGGCTGATGGTTTGTTTCGTAAGCCTGTTAGCAGGGTGGCGAGTCACAGGGGAAAAGCCAGGGCTATGTTTATAGATAGTTGGGTGGTTGGGGTGAATGTATACGGAAGGAGTCCTAGGAGGTTAATTGTGAGGAGTATTACTATTAGTGATGTCAGTATCAGAGCCCATTTGTGGCCGTTTTTGTTGAGTGGGATTATTAGTTGTTTTGTAATTAGGTGCAGAAGTCATAGTTGGATGGTAGATAGTCGGTTATTAACCCATCGGTTGCCTGGGGATGGAAATAATAGGGCCGGAAAGAGTAGAGATAGGAGGACTAGGGGGATGCCGAGTAGGCTGGGGCTTGAGAATTGGTCGAAGAAGCTTAGGTTCATGGTCAGGCTCATGGTGTGGGTTTGGTAGTGAGTGATGGTTTGTCTGATGGGGGGTTGGTTGAGGTGAAGTTCAGGAGCTTTGGTTGGATGAGGAGTGCGAGGGTTAGTCAGGTTATGACCATAATCGAGAATCATGGTGCGGGGTTGAGCTGAGGCATATCATTAAGGAGGGGGCGGTTCCTCTTTAGCTAGCTTAAAAGGCTAGTGCTGTTGCATAGCTTCTTAATGATTAGGATGCTGATAGGAGGGATGATCAGGCTTCGAAATGTGGAAGTGGGGTGGATTCTACTACGATGGGCATGTAGCTGTGGTTGGCTCCGCAGATTTCTGAGCATTGGCCGTAGAAGATCCCGGGCCGGGTGGCGATGAATGAGGTTTGGTTGAGTCGGCCTGGGATTGCATCTGTTTTGACTCCGAGTGTTGGGACTGCTCATGAGTGTAGGACGTCTCCGGCAGTAATAATTACGCGGATCGGCGATTCTATGGGCACAACTACGCGGTGGTCGACTTCTAGGAGTCGGAAGTGGCCGTTTGGTAGGTCTGTAGTGGGGATCATGTAGGAGTCGAACGAGAGGTCCTTGAAGTCTGTATACTCGTAGCTTCAATACCATTGGTGGCCGATAGCTTTCAGTGTCAGGTCTGGTTCGTCGATTTCGTCTATTATGTAGAGGATTTGCAGGGATGGGAGGGCAAGGAGTACTAGGACGATAGCAGGTAGGATTGTTCAGATAAGTTCTACTTCCTGGGCGTCTACTGCACTGGATGATAGTTTTTCTACTAGCATGTGGGCTAAGAGGTATAGGACTAGGCTGCAGATGGTTAGAGCAACAATCAGAGCATGGTCGTGGAATTCAACAAGTTCTTCTATGATGGGTGATGAGGCATCTTGGAATCCTAGTTGGGAGTGGTTGGCCACATGAGATGTACAGGGTTTTCACCTGTGATTTAGCCTTGACAAGGCTATGTAATTGGTTTACTAACGCCTCATGAGAAAGAAGCATGAATGGTTAATGCAGCTGGCTTGAAACCAGTGTATGAGGGTTCGATTCCTTCCTTTCTTGCACTTGGACAAAGGCTGGTTCTTCGAAAGTGTGGTATGGGGGAGGGCAGCCGTGGATTCATTCAATGTTTGTGGCGGTTAGTTCTGGTTGTAAGACTTTTCGTTTGGCTGAGAAGGCCTCTCAGATGATAAATATCAGCATGATTACGGCCACTATTGAAATTAGGGAGCCGATGGAAGAGATGGTGTTTCATAGCGTGTAGGCATCGGGGTAGTCCGAGTACCGTCGGGGCATTCCTGCTAGGCCTAGGAAGTGTTGTGGGAAGAATGTCAGGTTTACTCCTGTAAATATTACTCCGAAGTGGGCTTTTGCTCATGTTTGGTGTAGGGTGAACCCGGTGAGGAGTGGGAATCAGTGGGTGAATCCGGCTAAGATGGCGAAGACGGCGCCTATGGATAAGACGTAGTGGAAGTGGGCAACTACGTAGTATGTGTCGTGCAGGGCGATGTCTAGGGAGGAGTTTGCAAGAACAATTCCTGTTAGTCCTCCAATGGTGAATAGGAAGATAAATCCTAGAGCTCAGAGTATTGGGGGGTCTCATTTGATTGTCCCTCCGTGTAGGGTGGCGAGTCAGCTAAATACTTTGATTCCGGTAGGGATGGCGATGATTATAGTAGCAGATGTGAAGTAGGCTCGGGTGTCGACATCTATCCCCACAGTGAACATGTGGTGGGCTCAGACGATAAATCCTAGGAAGCCGATAGATAGCATGGCTCAGACTATTCCTATGTAGCCAAAGGGCTCTTTTTTCCCTGAGTAGTATGTGACTACGTGGGAGATGATCCCAAACCCTGGGAGGATTAGGATGTAAACTTCTGGGTGGCCGAAGAATCAGAATAGGTGTTGGTACAGGATTGGGTCTCCTCCTCCGGCGGGGTCGAAGAATGTGGTGTTTAGGTTTCGGTCAGTTAGTAGCATTGTGATGCCAGCGGCAAGAACGGGGAGGGACAGGAGGAGTAGGATGGCAGTAATTAGGACGGATCAGACGAAGAGTGGAGTTTGGTATTGTGAGAGTGCGGGAGGTTTTATGTTGATGGCCGTAGTAATGAAGTTAATGGCTCCGAGGATGGAGGAAACACCGGCTAAGTGGAGTGAGAAGATGGCTAGGTCTACTGAGGCTCCGGCGTGGGCTAGGTTGCCAGCTAGGGGTGGGTACACGGTTCAGCCTGTACCGGCGCCAGCTTCCACGGTAGATGAGGCGAGCAGTAGGAGGAATGAGGGTGGAAGGAGTCAGAAGCTTATGTTGTTCATTCGGGGGAATGCCATGTCAGGGGCGCCAATTATTAGGGGGACTAGTCAATTGCCGAATCCTCCAATTATGATGGGTATCACCATGAAGAAGATTATTACAAAGGCATGGGCGGTGACGATTACGTTATAGATTTGATCATCGCCTAGGAGGGTTCCTGGTTGGCCTAGTTCCGCGCGGATTAGCAGGCTGAGTGCTGTGCCAATTATTCCGGCTCATGCCCCGAAGATAAGGTACAAGGTGCCGATATCTTTGTGGTTAGTAGAGAATAGTCATCGATTGATGAAGGTCACGGGTAAGATGGCTGAGTGTTAGAGCGTTAGGCTGTAGTCCTTTTTACAGAGGTTCAATTCCTCTTCTTATCGGCTCTGTGGTGAAGTTCATGTTGAGTTGCAAGCTCATTGATGCGCATGAGAGTGCGCCGGAGCCTTAGGCAGAAGTCAGTAGGTTCAGGCATTTAGCTGTTAACTAAAATTTTACGGGATCGAGGCCCGTCTGCCTAGAGAAGGCTTTAGCTTAATTAAAGCGTCTGGTTTGCATTCAGAAGATACAGGTTAGTGTCCTGTTGGTCTTAGTGCAGAAACTAAGAGGGTTTAACTCTTATTTAAGGCTTTGAAGGCCTTCGGTTTAAAGGGGGTGTTATCCTAAGTTTCTAGACAATAGCGTGGATTATGGGGGAGAGGGGGAGTAGGAGGATTGATAGTGAGGCGAGGATTGCGGTGGGTGTGCTTGGGGGTTTGCTAGTGTATCATTGTTTTATGTGGTTGGAGGAGTTTGGTGGGAGGGTGATTGTTGAGTGGTATGCAAGGCGTAGATAGAAGAATAGGCTAAGTAGGGATAGTATGGCGATTGCTGTGGCTGCCGGTGCTATTTCTTGCTTGGTGAGTTCTTGGATAATGAGTCATTTTGGCATGAATCCTGTTAGTGGGGGCAGGCCTGCTAGGGAGAGAAGTATCAGTATTAGCGTGGCGTTTAGTACGGGGGTTTTTGTTCATGAGATCAGGATCATGGATAGGTTGAGGGCTTTGATTTTGTTGAGGGCCATAAACACGGCTGATGTCATGATTGTGTAGAGGTAGAAGGTCAATAGTGCTAGTTTTGGGCTGTAGACCAGAATGATGGCGATTCAGCCTAGGTGGGAGATGGACGAGAAGGCTAGGATTTTGCGCGTTTGTGTCTGGTTAAGCCCCATTCAGCCCCCCAGTGCTGTTGAAGCTAGGGCTATGGCGGTTAGCAGGGATGGGTTAAGTGATTTGGATGTCATTAGGAGGAGGGTTAGTGGGGGGAATTTTATGAGGGTTGAGAGTAGGAGGGCTGTTATTAAGGACGATCCTTGTAGGACTTCCGGGAATCAAAAGTGGAATGGGACTAGGCCTAGTTTGATTGCGATTGCTGCTGTTAGCAGTAGGCATGAGGTTGGGTGGTTGAGCTGTGTGATGTCTCATTGGCCAGTGGCCCAGGCGTTAATGATGCTGGAGAATAGGACTAGGGCGGAGGCAGCTGCTTGTGTTAAAAAATATTTTGTTGCGGCTTCTACTGCTCGCGGGTGGTGGGATTTGGAGATCAGGGGGATAATGGCTAGTGTGTTAATTTCTAGTCCGGTTCAGGCCAGGACTCAGTGGTTGCTAGAGATTGTGATTGTTGTGCCCAGTACGAGGCTGAGGGCCAGGATGGGGGTTGCATGGGGGTTCATTAGTAGAGGAGGGGGTTGAACCATCATTTTCGGGGTATGGGCCCGATAGCTTGGTTAGCTGACTCTACTAGAAAATAATATAAGGGAAGTATGGAGAGTTTTGATCTCTTTCGTGTAGGTTCAATTCCTACTTTTCTAAGGTTGATAGGAAATGAGAGGGCTGTTATACCTCTATGTTCACTTTATCATAGTGACCCTTTAGGGTTCAGGCACATTTCCTCATGGAAGGAGGCAGGCCTGCGTAGCAGATGGGTAGGCTAGTGTGTCAGAGGCATAGGGCTAGTGTGAGGGGTAGGAAGTTTTTTCATAAGAGGTGCATTAATTGGTCGTATCGGAATCGGGGGTAGGAGGCTCGCACCCACAGGAAGCCGGAGGATAACAAGAGGACTTTTGTGGCTAGGATGATGGGGAATAGTTCTGGAGGGGGTCCTAGGGCGCTTGGGTTTAAGAAGATAATGGCCGTGAGTGTGTTTATTAATATGATGTTGGCATATTCGGCCAGGAAAAATAGGGCGAAGGGGCCTGCGGCATATTCGACGTTGAAGCCTGAGACTAGTTCAGATTCGCCCTCTGTCAGGTCAAATGGGGCTCGGTTTGTTTCTGCTAGGGTGGATACGTATCATATTATTGCCAGGGGTCATGAGGAGAAGATGAGGTAGAGGGGTTCTTGTGCGATGGCGAAAGTGCTGAGTGTATAGTTTCCAGTCAGTATAATTACGGATAGCAGGATAAGTGCTAGTGTTACTTCGTATGAAATGGTCTGTGCGACTGCTCGTAGGGCTCCAATCAGTGCGTATTTTGAGTTTGAGGCCCAACCTGATCATAGAATAGAATAAACGGCCAAGCTTGACATGGCCACTATGAAGAGGACTCCCAGGTTTAGGTCTACTAAGGAGAATGGGAGGGGAAGAGGTACTCAGACGGTGAGGGCTAGGAGTAGGGCTAGTATGGGCATTATGATGAAGAGCAGAGGTGAGGAGGTGGAGGGTCGAATGGGTTCTTTAATGAATAGTTTAATTCCGTCTGCAATCGGCTGGAGCAGGCCAAAAGGCCCCACGATGTTGGGGCCTTTGCGGGATTGCATGTAGCTTAGAATTTTTCGTTCTACCAGGGTCAGGAAGGCTACGGCAATTAGGATTGGGATGGCATATAGGAGAGATATAATGAGGTAGCTTACTATCGTCATTTGTGGCATGTGTGAAGCTAGGGAGAGGACTTGAACCTCTGGGTAAAGGGCTTAAGCCTTTTGCATTTGCCGGGCTCTGCCACTCTAGCTGGTCCTTTTCTAGGATTAGGGTGGTGGGGGAGGTCCTCTTCGTAGTTCAGTTGGTTTCACTATTTAGAGGGGAGGCGTGCATGCAGTATTGGCCTCACTTTCCCGGTCCTTTCGTACTGGGGAGAGTAGTTCATAGATAGAAACCGACCTGGATTGCTCCGGTCTGAACTCAGATCACGTAGGACTGTTAATCGTTGAACAAACGAACCCTTAATAGCGGCTGCACCATTAGGATGTCCTGATCCAACATCGAGGTCGTAAACCCCCCTGTCGATAGGGGCTCTTGAGGGGGATTGCGCTGTTATCCCTGGGGTAGCTTGGTCCATTGATCAATTGTATTGGGTCTGGTCGCTATTAGCACTTTGAGGGGTGGCTCTAAGTAAAGAGGTGTGGTCTTGTTTTTGGAGGATCTGTTTTTCTCCAAGGTCGCCCCAACCGAAAAATGTCGGCCATGCTCTGCGATTGGCGGTAATCCCGGTGGGTTTGGTTTGAGGGTTCGCGGTGGCCGTTGATTTTTAAGTTCCACAGGGTCTTCTCGTCTTATGTTCACATCCCCGCTTTTGCACGGGAAGATCAATTTCACTGATTATCTGTGAGAGACAGTTAAGACCTCGTTTAGCCATTCATACATGTCTCGATTTATGGGACAATTGATTGCGCTACCTTTGCACGGTTAGGATACCGCGGCCGTTTAACCTAAGTCACTGGGCAGGCATCACCTTCAATACTTGTTTTTGCTGAAGGCTATGTTTTTGGTAAACAGTCGGGCCTTGTGGTTTTGCCGAGTTCCTTTCACAGATTTTAATCGCTCTTACGGGCGCTCCTGAGTCGGGTTAACAGTGTAAGTTTATACGGGGTCTTGTAGGAGTTTTTGTATATGTCTGGGTCTGTTAATAATGTTTTTATGTAAGCTTGCGCCGCTAGAGGGGTGGATGAGGCCCCAAGTTACTTATTTTAGCATTAATTCTCCTATATTCATAGGTTGACCTGTTTCTGATAAGGGATTCATCTTGTTTTGGTATCTTTGGGTGGTGGAGCTTTGACGCACTCTTTGTTGGTGGCTGCTTTAGGGCCCACAGTTAGGTTGGTGTAGGATTTATCCACTAGTCGAGGTTGTGTCCTTTTTTAATGGAGCTGTACCTCCATTAAATAACTCTTAATCATCTCATTGGGGTTTGGGTGTGTCCGGTGGGGAGGATTAAGGGAGAACTTAGATTCATTTCACAGGTAACCAGCTATCACCCAGCTCGGTTGGCTTTTCACCTCTACTAACAAGTCGTCCCACTCTTTTGCAACAGAGACGGGTTCGCTCTAATAGCTGCTCGTAAGTAGCTCGCTTGGGTTTCGGGGGGGCAAACTTCAGTTCACTTTGCTTGGTTGTTCTTGCTAAACCATGATGCAAAAGGTACAAGGGCTAGTCTTTGCTATTTTTTGCTTTAGTTTTCACTACTATTTCATCTTTCCCTTACGGTACTGGTCTCTATCGCGTCTAAGTGTCTTTTCTATCGCCTATACTAGGACTGGGAAAATGTTTTAGTTTAGATCTGTCTAGTAAGTTTGTTTCGTTTTGCACTGTTTAGGTGGTTGAGCTAGAGGAAGGCTTCAAGACGATCTGGTTTGGCAGATATCTTTCAGGTGTAAGCTGAGTGCTTTAGGTATTATAGCTACGTCTTGAGTATTCTAAGTACACCTTCCGGTACACTTACCTTGTTACGACTTACCTCATCTTTAGCATGTTTAGGGTATTAGTTATGTGGGAGTGTGGCTTGTGAGGAGGGTGACGGGCGGTATGTACGTGCCCTAGGGCCGGCTTAAAATGGGCTTTATTATCTCATTTTACTGCTAAATCCTCCTTCTAGAAGCAGTTTCATGCTTCTTTTCGTGTTGCCCTAGTGTGATAGGGAATGTAGCCCATTTCTTCCGCCCCATGGGCTATACCTTGACCTGTCTTGTTAGCGGGAATGCTGTTGCGCTCACTGCTGTACTCTCATTCGAGGTGGGCTGGCGACGGCGGTATGTAGGCTGTGTCTGGCAAGGGGCGGTTGGGTTAATCGTGGGTTATCGATTATAGAACAGGCTCCTCTAGGTGGGTTTAGGGCACCGCCAAGTCCTTAGAGTTTTAAGCGTTTGCGCTCGTAGTTCTCTGGCGGATACTTTGGTAAGATAAGTATCAAGATTTAGGGCCAGGCATAGTGGGGTATCTAATCCCAGTTTGGGCCCTGGCTTTCGTGGGCTCAAATCAGTCGCTAGTTCCTAAGATCATCTTGATGGTGTGTTTAGGTGCATCTTGTGCTTGCGACAGCTTAGTTGCATTTTGATCTTAGCTAAGTAGGATAAGCATTATTACCACTCTTTACGCCGCTTGTGGAACAGTTGATTTGGGTCTCTTGTGTGACCGCGGTGGCTGGCACAAGATTTACCGACCCTTGAGGGGAAAGTGGGGCTTGCTATGACTAAGTCGAGTTTACACTCATTGCTTAATGTTAACTACTGCTGGATACCCGTGGGGGCGTGGCTTGGCAAGGCGTCTTGGGCTACTGCTTGGGTGTGCCTGATACCCGCTCCTCAAGGCCTAGTGGTGGTAGGCTGTCGAGGGCATCTACACTGGGGCGCGGATACTTGCATGTATATGTCTAGCAAAAACCAACTGTAAGGTTAGGACTAAGTCTTTTGTTCGCAGGCATTCATGTGCCATCTTGGCAGCTTCAGTGCCATGCTTTAGCATTAAGCTATGTGAACGGGATAGGTAGCTGGCGATTCGGGTAATATTTGTAAGGGTTAAAGTAATGATTGTT
>JALLAJ010001257.1:0-10372 GCA_024635365.1 Aix galericulata | reverse complement strand
CCTTCCAACCCCTACAGTTCTGTGATTCTGTGACTCTGTGATTTCATCCCTATTAGACATAAGTGAAACTAAAGACTATATTTAAGTTTCCTGCACAAATTAAAGGCTAGCAAACCATGTTGTGCAGACTGCTTGTAACACTACCTGAACTGTCCTTTTGATGCTGAAAGCAGTGTGTGGCTGGAGATATAGTGTCTTGGCAAATTAATTTCTTTCTGAGAGCCTTGACAGCATGGTTCCTGTGTGGACAGGCCCCATATTAAGACCTCTTTCGCCAATTTAGTCTTTCGCACTTTAGTCTTTCTCATCATAATTCCTAAGAGTAATTTAGGCCAGGGAAGAAACTGAGAAATCAGCCCTCTTCTGAGAGTCAGGAAGAAAACTGTGAAAGTTTAAGTAAAGCAAACTCAGACTTGTTACACAGGAGCTCCACAAATTTAGGGAGTTGGCTGGTTGGTACATAAACTAATGGTTGAGAAGATACCAGCAGCATCCATACTCTTATTCAAGTTTTAAAGTGTCCTGGTTTTAGCTAGGACAGAGTTAATTTTCCTCCTGGTAGCTTCTAGGTTTCTATGTTTTGGATTAGGAGTTTATTGGGGGGGCCCGTGTTTATTGGACTGTGTGTATTTGATGGCCTGTCACATCAGACGCACAGAAGTATAAGGCTTTAGTAGACAACGGTGCACAATGTACTGTAATGCCATCAAGCTATAAAGGGACAGAACCCCTCTGTATTTATTGAGTGACAGGGAATCCCAGCAGTTAACTGTGTTGGAGACTGAAGTGAGTCTAACTGGGAATGAGTGGCAAAAGCACCGTATTGTGACTGGCCTGGATGCTCCGTGCATCCTTGGCAAAGTATCATACCAAGGAGTAATCAGCAAGACTCATTCACATTTTAATAGAGTCCCATATATCCAGTGCAAAAGACTAATGGTGAGTGGAGACTAACAGTGGACTAATAGCCTGAACGAAGTCACACCACCGCTAAGTGCTGCAGTGCCAGACATGCTAGAACTTGTTGCAAGAAGAAAGGCCAAAAACACGACAGACACAAGTATGGTCAGATCATGCTCTGCCTTTATTACCCGAATAGCCTGACTTTTATAACAAACTTAACAGGGGCAGATAGTGTCTCACACAAGATTATTGGTCAAAAGCACTCAGACAAACAACTGCAAGAAAACAACCCACCTGCAAGAAAACAACCCCCTTGTGATTAGCAGTCACGTAGACCTTGTCCTTGAAGCCAGCTGCTGGCAACAATATTTTTAATTCCTCAATCGTGCGTGTGGGAACGTAGATCATGGGAACTTCTCATACTCGTCCTGGCAGCTTGGTTTGCTCAGCTGAAGCAAGTCATGGCCTCCTTGCTGTCTCAAGAATCCCTCAACAAGAACTCCAGTACGAACTGGAATCGAAGGCAGCCAAGTGGTGCATGACAATTGATATCCATAATGCATTTTTCTCCATACCTCTAGCAGCAGAGTGCAGGCCACAGTTTGCTTTCACTTGGAGGGATGTCCAATACACCTGGAATCGGCTGTCCCGAGGTGGAAACACAGCCCTACCATTTGCCATGGACTGATCCAGTCTGCGCTGGAGCAGGGGGAAGCTCCTGAACACCTGCAATACATCGATGACATTATTGTGTGGGGTGACACAGCAGTGGAAGTTTTCAAGAAAGGGAAGAAAATAGTCCAAATCCTTCTGAAAGCCGGTTTTGCCATAAAACAAAATAAAGTCAAAAGTCCTGCACGAGAGATGCAGTTTTTAGGAATAAAATGGCAAGATGGACGCCGTCAAATCCCAATGGATGTGATCAACAAAATAACAGCTATGTCTACACCAACTAGCAAAAAAGCAACACAAACTTTCTTAGGTGTCATGGGGTTTTGGAGAATGCACATTCCAAATTACAGTCTGATTATAAACCCACTCTAGCAAGTAACCCATGAGAAGAATGATTTCAAATGGGGCCTTGAGCAATGACAAGCCTTTGAACAAATTAAGTAGGAAATAGTTCATGCAATAGCCCTTGTGCCAGTCTTAACAGGACCAGATGTAAAGAATGTGCTCTACACCACAGTTGGGGAGAATGGCCCCACCTGGAGCCTCTGGCAGAAAGAACCTGGGGAAACTTGAGGTCAACCACTGGGGTTTTGCAGTCGGGGATACAGAGGATCTGAGGCCCACTGTACTCCAACCGAAAAGGAGATATTGGCAGCATATGAAGGAGTTCAATCTGCTTCAGAAGTTGTCGGTACTGAAGCGCATCTCCTCCTGGCACCCCGACTGCCGGTACTGGGCTGGATGTTCAGAGGAAGGGTCCCCTCTACACATCATGCAACTGATGCTACATGGAGCAAGTGGGTTGCACTGATTACTCAGCGGGCTCGAATAGGAAACCCCAGTTGCCCAGGAATCCTGGAAGTTATTATGGACTGGCCAGAAGGCAAATATTTTGGGATATCATCAGAGGAGGAGGTGGTCCATGCTGAAGAAGCCCCACTGTACAACAAGCTATGGACCTGACCATGGACACTATAGCACAGGTTATTTATGACTGTGAAACATGTGCTGCAATCAAGCAAGCCAAACGGTCAAAGCCTCTTTGGTATGGAGGACGATGGCTGAAATATAAATATGGAGAGGCCTGGCAGTTTGATTACACCACACTCGCTCAAACCTGCAACAGCAAGCACCACATACTTCCAATGGTGGAAGCAACCACCGGATGGCTGGAAACATATCCCATGCCCCATGCCACCGCCCGGAACACTATCCTGGGCCTTGAAAAGTAAGTCCTATGGCAACATGGCACCCCAGAAAGAATAGAGTCAGACAATGGGACTTATTTCCGAAACAACCTTTAGACACTTGGGCCAAAGAACATGGCATTGAGTGGGTGTATCACATCCCCTATCATGCACCAGCCTCCGGGAACGTTGAACGATACAATGGACTGTTGAAGACTACACTGAAAGCTGGGACATTCAAAAATTGGGATATGCATTTGGCAAAGGCCACCTGGTTAGTCAACTCTAGGGGATCTGCCAACCGAGCTGGACCTGCCCAATCAAACCTGTTACGTACTGTAGATGGGGATAAAGTCCCTGTAGTGCATGTAAGAAACGTGCTGGGTAAAACAGTCTGGGCTACTCCTGCCTCAGGAAAAGGCAAACCCGTTCATGGAATTGCTTTTTCTCAGGGACCTGGATGCACTTGGTGGGTAATGCAAAAGAACGGAGAGGTCCGGTGTGTACCTCAAGGGGATTTAATACAGGGTGAGAATAGCCCATGAGTTGAATTGTATCATGTTAATTATTATAATACTGTACGTCATCACTGCCATGATTGCTATATGTCAGTGTCCTATTAATGGTATCACAGTAACAGCCATGCAGATAATAATGCTTGAATTTTGATAGAAATGGACAAGCACAGAGATGTGATGGAACGAGAAAAGGCTTCAATGTGTGACGATGGAACATCACACACTATCTCTTCTGCCCTGAAAGACTGCTGTGACAGATGGAGCCCGAAGTCAGTCATGGACTATGCAAACTCAGTGGACATTCTATGTACCATAGATGAAAATGGTGATTAATTAGAATGTATTGGAAAGGGTGTAAGCTGAGCATGACATAAATGGTATGGAATAAGGGGTGGATATATGTCCTGGTTTCAGAGTTAATTTTCCTTCTAGTAGCTGGTAGGGTGCTATGTTTTGGCTTAGGATGAGAAGAGTGCTGATAACATGCTGATGTTTTAATTGTTGCAGAGGAGTGCTTACATGAAGCCAAGGACGTTTCGGCTTCTCACTCTGTCCTGCCAGTGGGCAGGCTAGGGGTGGAACAGGAGCTGGGAGGGGGACAGACCCAGGACAGCTGACCCAAAGTGGCTAAAGGGGTATTCCATACCATCTGATGTCATGCTGTCGTGGTTTAACCCGGTCGGCAGCTGTTCAAGAATAGCCCCACCATATTCGAGAAACAACTAGCCTGTGATCTTGAAGCTTGGAAAACCCCTTGTTGTGATTAAACCCCGCCGGCAGCCGTTCGCTCACCCTCCCCCCTCCCTCTCTGGGATGGGGGAGAGAAATGGGAAAGTGAAGCCTGTGAGTTGAGATAAAGACAGTTTATTAAGACAGGAAAATAAGAATAAAAATAATAATAATAACAATAATGATGATAATAGATCTACTACTAATAATGTGTACAAACAAGTGATGCACAATGCAATTGCTCACTACCCGCTGACCAATGCCCAGTTTAACTCCAAGCAGTCCGGCTCAGCTGTCCTGGGTCTGTCCGCTCCCAGCTTCTGCTGCACCCCCAGCCCGCCCGTTGGCAGGACAGAGCAAGAAGCTGAGACATCCTTGGCTTGGTGTAAGCATTGCTCTGCAACAATTGAAACATCGGGGTGTTATCAGCACTCTTCTCATCCTAAGCCAAAACATAGCATTCTACCAGCTACTAGGAAGAAAATTAACTCTGTCCTAACTGAAACCAGGACACATGCTAAACAATATATAGGGGTGGTTAGCTGGGATGGGGGTGCCAGCTGCTCCGGAATAGGCTGGGCATCGGTCAGCAGGTGGTGAGCAATTTCATTGTGTATCACTTGATGAGCTTTGGGCAGTAGCCATTTGCTGGCTGGCTTGAGGCACGTCTGAGGGTCTCTAACCACTTGTATGACAGATTCGGGTGCGTGGACAGCACATGGGGCTACAGGAAAGTATATGTAGTGGTGAAAAATGGCAATAAAGGCCTTCTTTTCAAGAGCCATCAGAAGTCCGTGTCTTTCATCCCTTCACCCCCACATAGCTAGCTCCAGTTCCCAGCTTATTTTCCTGTCCCTAAAACGGGAAACAAATAGTTTATTTTCCTGCTTGCAAAGTTGTAGTAATATCTAAAAGGACAAAGAAAATTATTTAAAAAGCTTCTATAAGCTCCCTTTGCTTTCTCTGTACAGTAATACTATTGAAAGTATTCAAAATGGTTTTGCACACATTTGAGCTTCACACAATATATGGAATGCACAGAGATGACGTACTAGATGTTTTAGGCAATTGTGCATATGGATTTTTAACTAATGCATTTTTAAAGGAAAATTCTACTTACTAGAAGGTCTAACAAAAGATTCACTGAACATTAGTAATGTTTTCCCTCCCTCAAAAATCCAAAGAGCTACACCGTCACATTACTGGAAGCTGCTGCACTAGTGCTGTTAGGCACTGCTGCTGCTTTGACTTATGTTACTAGATACTCAGCAGCATACTTAGACTGTCATATGCAGTCCTGAAGAGGATTATATACAGGAGTATCCAGTAGCAGAGTAAGAATGAAACCAATGAAGTGTCACTTGACTTTTTTTAAATATTATTCCAGCAGCTGATTGGTGGCTTATTGAATTTTATTCTTTTCAGTTGTGACAGAGAGGGTTGCAAAGCTAAGGCTGGAGGCAATGTGACTAATATAGTTAGCAAGCTGTTATTTGGCACATTCTGTTCATTTTTGCAATTTGCATACTGTTCTTTTGAGTCAAAATAATAGGCAACAATCCTTCACTCAGTCTAAAGTGGCTACAAAACACCTGCTACCTTGCATTGAACAGAAGAGAGAAAAATGAAATATGTTCAGTATGGCACCATATGGCACCCAAAGAGGTGCGCCATATGTGGTGCCTGTTTGAGTGTCTCAATTACAATGCACATTGCTGCACAAGAGTAAAAAGCTTTCTTCTGAAGTAATAATACTGCCTTTCCAAGAAGGCCACAGAAATTAAACTTGAAATGCTCAAGATATAGGCAAGAGAACATAAATGTTTGTGTGCCTGCTTCGACATACAAGAATGCACCATACTCTTATAAAGCAGCATAATCATCTTTATTTCATCATAGGTTACTTCTTACAAAGGGGTAAGGAAGATCCAGGCAAGGCAGCTCCTTGTACATGACTCAGCAAGTCTAGTAATTTACAACTATATCTGACATCTGCCTCCACCTCTGAGAGAGGGAAGAACATGGAAAACACAACCAGAGGAAGGGATTTAAACAAGGAGCCCAGATTCTGATGCTGCACAAAGAATCATCATTGAATTTCACTCAGGAACTCAGTAAAAGGAGCAAATTTTTATTAGGTAGGAAAGTAAATTGAGCTCAACTGATACAGGCACTGTAGCCTGACACTTGGATGTTAAGGTTTCTATTTTTCCTCAGTAACTGAAAGAGTCAATTATTTAGGAAAGGTATGTAAATTTTACTAACCTCTAGTTCAGAATGAAGTTTCTGTATTAATTCCTGAATATTTGAAGTTGTGGATTCATCACCTTTAGAAAAAGACGAATTTCTCAGTGTAACGCTGGTCACGGGTGACTGCATTTGGATTATTTTTGATGTGTGCTCTGTTTCTTGTTGTCTATAAGCATTGTTTGCAGCAATGCTTTCGCCAAGTCTGTACAAACATAAATGATATTAATGAAACAATCTGCTACAAGTATTGTTATAATGACTGAAGAGAACAATTTCACAGCATAATTAAGTTCTTTCATTGAAAAGACAGACTACTGGAACAGTTACATTTGCATTATCACACATTAAGATGTAGTACCAGATGTACCCATACTGTCTAGAGATACTGAAAACATAAGGAAAAAAATAGTAAAAGCCAATTAAGGCTAACCGTTAGAAACGAGTGCAGTACCTCACCAGAAAATGCATGTTGTTCAGCTCTCTTGAATAAAACAGATCATCTGTGTCTTATTAGCCCAAGAAACAAGTTGAATAATAACATGTGAAACAGCATAACTGTGGCACTATTTGTAAGTAGGAGGATCAAGAAGGTATTTAGCAGGAATGATTTTGTTTTTATCAGGCATAAAAATAAGATTTAATCATCAAAAGGCAGTGTTACCAATAAATTTTATTTTTTCCCTCTGTGATGGTATTTCACAATATTATATTGAATACAACATATTTCACTTTTTAAGCTTTAACCATAATTTAAGCATGCAGATAGAAGTGTAATAGTTTTATATTCATTTGTACAGGGAAGAGAAGACGAAAGCTTTGACTTAAGTAATTACAGTACATATATCCCAGTGTCTGCATGTAACTTGTGGCTGGTATTCACAAGGCAATTACTTGGGACATGTTCCAAATCAGAGCTTATTTTTAAGTCACAAGTCAATTTTTTTCCCTTTCAGTAAATTCCTTAATTACTAAGTTAACCCAAAGACTTCACTGAAGTGCTGTCTCAATTGCTTATGTGAACAGAGCCGATTTCTAACTTGCATTTAGAGGGCCTGTTATTTGCCTATTCGTTTGTGCAATGACAGGCATATTGAATTGTACAGATCCTTTGTTCCTCCACCCAGACAAATTGTTACTGTCCATTATAAGAGTGTTTTATATGCACTAAATCATTCAATCATAGAATAATTCAGGTTGAAAGGGACTGCAAAGATCATCTAGATCAACCCTCTTGTTCTAAGCAGGTTGCCCGGAACTACATTTAGTAGTTTTGAATATCTTAAAGGATAGAGACTGCACAACCTCTCTGGACAACCTTTTTTCAGTGTTTGACTGCCCTTCCTGCCTTAAGAGAGTTTATTTTGTACATTTAAACAAAATTTCTTGTTTGAATTTGTGCCCCTTAACTCATGTTCTGCTAATGGCTATCACCAAGATGACTCTGGCTCAGTCTTAAAGAAGTTCCCTCCCATCATTTATATACATCAATGAGATCCCTTTGCGTCTTCTCAAAACTAAACAATCCCATCTCTCTCAGCCTTGTTTTCTATTATGACACATGCTCCAGCCCCTCAAACATCTTAATGGCCCTTCACTAGACTCACTTTGATAGGTTTATCTCTCTCACATTGGGAAGCCCAGACCTGGACACACCACTCCAGATGTGGTTTGATCAGAGCTGAGCAGAGGGGAAGGACTGCCTCCCTTAAAACTCCTAGAAATGCTCTTCCTAACGCACTCTAGGACAGAAGACAGAAGAGAGAAGTCAGAAGTCAGATTTGCTTTCTTCTAGTCCTCAGGAACCTCTCCCAGTCACCAAGACCTTTCAAGGATGATATGGGGTGGCCTCACATTGATATCAGCCAATTCCCTAAGTACTCTTGGTTGTATCCTGTCAGGTCTCTCAGACTTGTGTGTCCAGTTTGTTTACACGTTCCAAAACACGATCCAGTCTTCCTCCAGACTTTCCCACTGATCTCAGATACCTGGGATTCCCAAATGCAAAGTATACCAGTGAAGACCAAGCTGAATAAGTCATTGAATTCAACAGCCTGCAACACCTTCTGCTCTCCTTCTGCACTGATCTTGGTGTCTGCAAGGCTGATTCTCACTCCTCGCTCTCCCAGCTGTTGTTATGCAGCAGGTTTCTTTTTTCTTCCTTTTTTCATTTTCATATATCTGCTTTCACTGAAGCACAAACAACATTGCTTATTGGCTCAGCCCTGGGCAGCGGCAGGTCCCTTTGGAGCCATTTGAAACTGGCCCTTATCTAACATGGGGCAGCTTCTAGACACTTCTCACAAAGGCCACCCCTGTAGCCCCCTGCTACCAAAACCTTGCCATGTAAATCCAATACAGTGCTCTACTGCGTTACCTCTACAACAGACATCAGAGTGCTTAGACACCATGAGGACTACAGATCCTAGGCCTGTAACTGCAGGCAGACCTCCATTTTCTTCTGCTGCTTCCTAGTGCTGTGTACAGGCACTTCACAGAAGCATCCTGTCTTGCTGATTTTGCAGAAAAAGTGTGAGGGCTTTTCCCCCCACGGTATCTTGCTGTAGATAATCCCTTACTTATCTGAATATTAGGGTGACCCTGCTTTAGCACTGCTGTGTTGGCTGTAAGGTCCCTCCTGTTCACATATACCCACACCCTTTGCCGTCCAACCCACTGTGGTGCAGTTGCCTAAAGTATAATACCAAAACACACCTCCATCCCAAAGTTAACCGCCTCCAAGGTGCGACCACCCCTCACTGAGCATGCATTCTGAATTTCTCAGAGCCTATTCCTTTAAATGGAGATGGGAAAACTTTTCACCACTCATAACTAAGGTATTGAGTGGAGTCACTCAAGCTCCACCTAAAAGATAGAAAATAATATAAATTGGCCTAAGAGAGAGGGGATGTTGGGGAAGATACCATCGTTAGGGAAGATACCATCATTAGGGCACCATCCCGAGAACATCCTGACCCCTGGGATCAGTCAACGGGATGAGCCTCTCTTCCCCCCCCCCCCCATTTGGATGCCTTTGGGTGAGATTTGAACACTTGGTTATACTGTGTGTCTCCGCAGAAACTTATAAATCTCTATAGAGTCTTTGTGCCTTTTAACGCGTTAATTTCCAGGCTGCACACCTGTGTATTTCATGCATGCTAGCTTGCTTTTGCAGACAGTAAATTATTGCTGGCAATCCAAAGAACCTGTATACCTGCTGTAATAAAATTGCACTTAACTGCATTGTTCCTAGCTGTGATAGTTCTCATTGAACGCGACTAGAGTAAGGGCGGTAATCCAACCAGACCCGTAATGGTTAATCGGCTACACCCCTTAATGCGACACCCAGTATAACACTTCCTCACTTGATTGATTGTGGTCATCTCTTCCTCTATTGTTTTTAGTTTAAATCTTTCCTCGTCATGTTATTAGTCCTTGGTTCTGAACCTCTTGGTCGTTGTTATATATGGAGTGGTAATTCGTGTCGAGAAAATGGTTGATATTAATAAAGAAGGGGGAGATTTGGGAATGTGGCCATGGGGGTTGGAAAGCCCCGTGGTTGAGATAACATTAGACTCTTAACGACGAGGCCATCAGGAATGTAAAAGAGTTTAGAGGGAACAAAGAAAGGTGATTCAGGAGACTCCATGCAGTCTTCGGTTTCTTGTTCCCCAGCTGGTTTATTGTTCTCCAGCCTTTAAGGCATGGATGTTTCTGGGTGTTTGCTGTTGTTGTTACATTCAAAGTTGTTTGACCAATGAAAAGCTGTTTTGAAAAGAACTGCTGTGGAGAGAAGGGTATAAGAGGGGAGCCTGCCCTCAAGAAAGAAAAACAAAAGAAAAAAAAAAAGGCAGCACGATGAAGTTACATCAATAAAGAAGCAGGAAAAAGAAGTGATGAGGAACAGGCTGGAAGAATGGAGACCAGGACGGGAACAGGCATTTTGATTGCCTCATGAAGATAGGTTCGTCCAGACTCAGCAAACCGCTCAGAGAAGCTCGTACAGAAAGTCGCTGGAAATAGACGCACTGGAGCTGAAGAGAAGCTCAAGCTGAGAGAAGCGGACCTGCGCACACAACTGCCTCTCTCTGGTAAGCAGTTGCGCATTATGGGGAA
>JALLAJ010001256.1:0-10427 GCA_024635365.1 Aix galericulata | reverse complement strand
TGTGCTTCTAGGAGGCATCGCTTAAAGAATGACCAGCACTGGTGAGAATGACCAGCACTGGAAATGTTGCACTCTGGCTGGATGACAGGTTATTGGTCCTGATACCTGTTAGTCTCTAGTTTGCCTTATGGCAGGGGTCAGGCTGCTTGATGGAAATTGTCCTCCTCAGTCTTAAAAGCTGTGAACTTTGCTGAAATTCAGCTTTCAGTAAAGGCTCGGGACAATTAGTTTGCTGCTCCAGGTACTGCGTTCATTCCCCACAAGAACCTTACTGAGGCACCACTAGAAATGTGGCTTCGATTCGCGTAACTTCATGCCAGGGCAGAATGCCCCTCTTCCCCCTGTGGCAAGCTCGATTGAGCCAGTGCTGGACAAAGGGAATTAAAGATTCAGGTCCTTCACGTGAGATGGTGTGTGCGTGTATGTGCATTTTAACTAAATCATTTATGGTCAATAATACCAGGTTATTATAATAACTTTCAATATTATAATATTAATATCTCAATATTAATATTATAGTCAATAACTTTCAATTATTCACTAGCCTTGCTGCGCTCCCACTGTCAGGCAGCACACCGGCATGTCGACTCTTGAGAAGCAAAAAGCTCATGATGGGAGCTTTGGAAATGCAAGCACGATCACAGCTTGAGCAGAGGAAAAGAAAACAGAGGAGGGGGAAACTGTGAGAAGTCCTGGTTGCTCACAAGAGCATCTTGGGGAACGTGTGTGTAACATACTCTTCCTCGTGCATGCACACACACTCAGCCCCAAAATTAATCATTCCTGGGCTCCCAGATGGTCAGATGTGAGGCATCCCAGATCCCAGCGCTGTGTGACCACAAACTGTTCCTGAGCTAACACTGCCTCTCATTAGGGCCTACAAGCCAAGTTTAATGCCATGGTAGCCTAGGGGTTGTGTAAGCTTTGTGCATGGACAGCTAATGGTCACAGTTGCCTGCTCTGTACTGGGTGCCCAAGAAGGAAAGAGCATGAGTTTTGTTCATGTCATTGCATAGATATTAATAAAGAAACAAAAACATAGACATAAAAAATTGCAGAACAATATGAAAATGAGCATGCTGCTCCCAACCAAATGTGTTGGGACAGCAAGATAGAGTGCTGGAGCTGTGGGATGGACTCCTCCCTTGTGAAGGGCAGGCACTGGAAAATGAGCTTCTGTCTGGGAAGTGGAAGCAAGGCATCAGTCAAAGACTGAGAGGAAACACAAAGAAGAATAATTTTCTGTTTTTGTAGAAAACTGGGTAACTAAGATATTCACCTAAAAGCATTTTGGCTTTTTGCTGAGCAGTGCATCAACCCTACTTCCATCTGCCTCCTCTATGAAATAGCCTGGAGCTGACAACACTTGTGCGTGGAGAGGGACTCAGCCGGGGGGACAAGTGTTACCTTTCCTGACGTCCAAGGCAGCGGCCACTGTTGGAGGTGACATCCCCAGTAGCCTTGGCTTTGTTGCCTCCCATGTTTGCACAGCTGCCATGGGCAACGAGGGGTTAACGGGAGCTCTGAAAGCTGGTCTGTTTTGAATGCGAATAATGAGAATACTCTCCTTCAGTCGTATTCAGCACAGGGATGTATTCAGCACAGAGGTATAAAGTTAATCACTAGATAGGCCACCCCTATTTCCAGAAAAAGAACTTTAATACCTCCTTTATCCAGTGAAATACCATTGTTATACCTGCATATTATGAAGGGTTTATTAAACTGGTGATAATCTATTCAAGATAAAGTGATCTGTATGGCCAACTGAGCACAGATCAGACAGAGTGATGGGAGGTTATTGTTAAAATATGCAAATTCACATCCTATTGAAATGCAAACCCTCCAGATAAGATTTTTTAATAAATCTGGTCTTTTTTCACTGCATGAAGGTAACCTAATGTTTATTGACTTCAAGACCATATAATGGAACGTAATATCTATTAGTCAGATCCTTGCCTCTCTTTTGATTATTGGAGGTACATGTTCTGGCTCCCGAAGAATTTTTGTTTTATGGTTTGGTACAAAAGAAAAGAGATTAAAAACCCTGAAATTAATTAACTTCCCTCTACTAAACACCCCCCTTCCTCTTCAACTGCTGTCATTAGTTACCCAAGTAAAAGGGAGCAGTACCCGTCAGCTGAGAAACTGTCCACTGCTTTCAGCGTTAGGTAAAACAACCAAAAGGAGAAATGTGGCTAATGCAGAACGTCCCTGTATGGCAAAAGATAAAAAATAAGACTTTTGGATACCTTCATTAGATTTACTATTGCTCTGACAGAGAAAGTTGTGTAAAGTTTTATTTATTTTTTTTTTCACAGAATTTCTAGGTTGGAAGAGACCTCAAGATCATCAAGTCCAACCTCTAACCTAACACTAGCAGTCCCCACTAAACCATATCCCTAAGCTCTACATCTAAACGTCTTTTAAAGACTTCCAGGGATGGTGACTCCACCACCTCCCTGGGCAGCCTGTTCCAACGTCTAACAACCCTTTCAGTAAAGAAGTTATTTTAAAGAAAGTTATTTTACTTTCTTTTAAAATGGTACTGTGAAGTAGCCTGACCTGACTTCTGGGTGTGCATGTTTCTGGGTGTAAGACTGGTTTAATGCATGTATTTGTCATGCTTTTATGATCTGTGGGGGAAAGGTGGCTATGGAACCAGACACAGCTCCAGATACTGAAGCAGCAGCTGAAATAAAGGCTTTTATTTTAGTGAAATGCCAGTGCTGTGACAGCAAAGGTTGAGAACCCATTTCCACTTACAGGTCTTTTCTTCTCAAACCCTGTAAAATCTACATGCTGATATAGATTGATCCGAAACTTGGCATGACTTGTGGAGGCTGCAGGTTTGTTTCTCATCCCAAAGTGAAGGTCAGCAGAGTGAACGTAGCCTGAAACACAGCTTCCTAGCTCCTTGGAAAAGCCCTCCCAGCTGTTTTGTGGTCAAATCAGGACTGCAATCACGTCTAGGGGTTCAATATGCAACTGAAGCCGAGCAAGGTGGGAGGTGGAAGTGGCTGCCGTATGCTTGGATACCTGCAGCATCCGTGCCTTTGCTGACCTGCGTGCACTGTTCTGTGCAGACAGGGCTGTGCAACAGCCCCAGGGGCAGACTTCACATACGGCCAAAAACCTTTACAAATCTGCTCCCCTCTCTCACAGCAGACCTCTGGCTTCCACCATAGCTGAAGAATAACCCAAGCTAAACCCTTCTAGATGGCCTGCCTGTTAGGCTGATGGGGATGTGCATAAAATGTGCTGGCTGCCTGCATGCCTGCGGTGGGAACAGCGCTTCCCATCTCCAGCCCGCACTGCTGCCAAAACGTGGCCTCTCTGCCCAGGCATTCTTCTCATCAGTCACTTCACTGGGTATACCACCAGTTACAAATTAGCACTTAATCAAGATAAATCCCATAGGAAGGATATGAATAATATGCAATGCATTAAGCCTGAAAATTAAGATGGTCTGATTTAGCCCTGGCTTTAAAACTCCCCAGCTTGCATTAGGACTAATGATGAATGGATGTACATCCCTGGTTGGACAAGAGGTCTGTTGGGGCATGGCTGCCCAGCAGCAACAAAGCAAGTACTCCGCTCACTGCACATTAGGGCCTTCCATACTCTCCCTGCTTGGGAATGTGCTTTCCCTTGCTGTGGATGGTTGTAATAGTGACACTTCTCCAGGATCTATCAACTTAACGGTCCTGGAGTTCATTAATAAAACCTAAATGAAGGCACTGGCTGCTGGCATCATGTGCCCACTGATCAGAGTGGGGAAACTGAGGTACACAGGGACATATTTGGAAAGCCTGACCTGCAGCATGCCCAGTGATTTCAGTTTGCTGGCTCTAAACAGGACCCTGAGCATTACCTTGCTGAAGCACCCTCAGTCACACCTGGGAGTCTCTTGTTCTTCTGTTAAGCAGCTGCAGGGATATAAGTGACATTTCAGCTCTCTAAGCGTGGCCCAAGGTAGTTACAGGTCAGTGGTCTGAATTCTTAGAGCAGATTAGTGGAGGATCAGCGAGAGGAAACTCTCTCCCGCTCCATCTCCCAGCTGCAGTATGAGTGACGTACCGGATGGTTCTCCGTGCTCCAGGTGCAAATACAGCTATTCCTAATGAGCATCCTGCTCCGCAGTGCAGCACGCTCCACAGATATGCAGAGATTGCTTCTGCCCCTGTGTGCCTGAGTGGTCACAGAGCTTAGCCTCTCTTCCTCCCTCAGCTGCTGCAAGAACCCCAAAAAAGCTGTACATCTACTACATATAGTTCAGAAAGTAATCTTGGAGTGAGACCAGAGGGTAAGAAAACCCCTCAGCAGCCTGCTTACCCACCAAGGTCAGGACCCACATGGGCTGGAGCATGCCAAGATACAAATCCTACAAAATGCAGGGGAACTGCTGTTCTGGGGGAGGCTCTCTGTGATGGGGGCTTCAGAAGAAATTAGTTTAAGACTCACAGCTGGGAAGCATCAGGAACTGGCTACAGCATGCCAAAGGTTAAGGGGCTTTGTTCTGGCTGTAGAAATAATCTACAGGAGGAAATTTCTTTAAAATAGCAAGCATGGCAACATGTGGGGTTTTAAATGTACTTCAGATTTGCACTAGTGTGCAAGTTTGTCACAATAGGGTATCTTCCCTGGATGTCATACTGCTCTTATTGCTGGGAACGACTACTTTCTACAGCATGTCTATTTTATGGCTTTTTAAGATATGGATGCTGTCATCATATTCCCCAGAGATGTGTTCTGATGACAGCATAATGGATGATTATGAGAGTTTGAACCTGTCACCTACAGCAACAAGAGCATCGGCCTTCCTCACTAGACTTCAGGGGATAATGCTGTTAGCTGAGGTTAGGGAGGGAAGGTGATGAGTTGCTGTTCAAATACAAAGCAAAGATGTCCTTTCATTCCAGATAATTAAACCAAAAACATAAGCAATCAAGGCCTGAAGTTCTGGAATCACCTGGCAAAGTCCCTGAAATCCCCTATGAAATGCTGCTAGACGTTCTAATCTCCACAGCATTCACCTATCCTTATTCAGTGCCATTATCTTGGGGATATTCTGTTCCCTGGTGTCTGCTTAAAACATGCCAATGTAGACACAACCAGACTAATGGGAACACCCCAGCCACATCCCCAGGAGTCCCGGGGTACATTACAGGACACAGAATTCATCCAGAAATTCTGGAATGGCATGGCTGAAGTGCAGCCTTTCTTCGGAGGCAACACAGGTGCTGTTTAACCGAGCACTGCTTGGTGAGACAGTAAAAGTGATGGGAGGAGGTAAATTTCCTGCTCAAAGGGCAGGAGCAAACTTTTCATTATTTTTCTTCACCTATTTTGTGCACTTCTGATGACCACTCAAACACTTGTTTTTTTACAATGGCGAATACTCAAAAAAGGCAAAATTTCTAAGGCTGGTATACAAATATTAAAGGAAGCAGAGTGCTCCATTTCCATCCAGATTTGTGTCTGCTTATTCAGTCAGGAATGTGAAACAACACTGTATGGTTTTGCTGATCAATCACAGCTCACCAACACATCCTGAAGAGTGAATATACATAGATAACAATCCAAATATGCAAAAAGGGAGAGAAAATGCAACTTATAGTTACAAATAATTGCAAAGGGTGAATTAACAATTAGCCAGTCATTAATGTAAAGTCTTTGGAATGAGGAATGACACCAACAAACCATGAATACATTTAGCCTAGAAATTAGGAAAAGGATTATCTACTGTCAACAGCATGAAGTCCTGGTCCAGCTGGAAAGGTGGGGAGCCAGGTACAAGACTCAGGGTAGAGATTGACAAGTTCATGCAGTGGCAAGGGATCAACCTGGCCAATCCAGGGAAAATGTCCACTCTCATGGGTTTTCCCTTTTGATTTTATTTTTCCTTTTACCCCAGTTCAAGGGCGCTTCCTGCAATACTGCTGTCAGACAATGTATCAAGCTCTGAGGCTTGGCTTAGAAAATGTTCAGATTGTGATTTTTTTTCATTTTAAAATAAATGCTTTTCCACCTTTCCTACAAATGCTAGTAGATAGAAACTTAAATGCTATATAATTATTAAGGCCAAAGAGCACCAATTCACTTGACTCCAAAGGCAGGAGCTTTAGGAAACAGATTAGTGAATGTTGTTGTTGTTGTTTTTTAATGATAAAAATATTGTGAGAATTGGCAGCACTGCTCAGGAGTTTCGGTTTTCAAAATCAGTTTCCAAAAACCTGGACAAAGATGTTTTGATTATCTCTTCATCTGTTCATGATACTTAGTTTTCTTATTTGAAAGTTAAATAAGCTGATGCCATTTGAAATAAGAGGCACTGCCTGACGCATGTGAATGTCAGTCAAGGATTTCTGTGCAGAGTGGTTCAGAAAACTGCCAGTTTTTGTCTGTGCAAAAGTAGTCACTGCCCTCCTGACACAGCCACCGAGTCTGAATCAGGGACCTGTGGAGCAGTGGGCTCAAGCTCTGCAGCTTGCCTCGAAAAGCTGGCAGATGCCAGCTGGAGGCTTTAGGACCTCGGATCTGCTCACAGCCAGAAAGGACAGGGCTCGTAACACTCAAGTCACTGATGCTTTTAATTTCTTGCACATATTTTGGGAAGAGACAGAACGGAGGCTGAGGAGGAGCAGAATTCACCAAAAACTAAAATGTGCAAATAATTCCCCCCCCCCCCACTTTCTGGCAAAAATTTTGATTATTTTCCATAAGGAATTATAACATTTGAAAAATGCAAAACCATTATTCATTTAGTTGAAAGCTGATTTTTCTTTCCTGAACTCCCCTTCCCTGGTATTTCATCAATACTCAGACAACTTCAACTTAAAACAGCAACCACAAAGGCATGCATTTCATAGTGCTTATTTTGGCTGAAAAGCCACTTTTCATATACACACATGCACAATTGAAGTGCTGCTTCTGTGTTTACATCTCAGCCCCCTTATTGTTTTTTATACCTCAATTTCCCTACAGTGAACATCTTTACCACCACCACCACCCTTTGCAGCTATTCTGAGGGTTAGATTGATTAATCATTTTAAACTGCTTTAAAGATGAAGAACAGAAGGGAAATCTTGAACCCTGAATCATGATACCTTTTAACTTTGAGGTCTGGGCATCAAGGTTAAAGTACAGGAATTACTTCAAAAGTTGTAAGCAACATTTAAAATCCAGATTTTTGGTGGAGGAGTAACCTTACGATCAATATAGTACAAAACATACAATTAGATTGAGAGGTAATTCTTAGTCTAAGGCTTAATAACACGTTCAAAAAAAAAAAAAAAAGAAAGAAAGAAAATAAAAAAAGGAGGAGACATTAAAAGAGCTGAAGAAAAGAAATGTTGCAAGATGTGCAAGAAGGCTGCTCTCAGACTTCTCTGTAGGCATGATTATTCCTGCCTGGGAGAAAAGCCCCAATAAAAAGCATTCCTGCTCCCTCCCCTGGTTATGGGACACCATCCTGACGAGAAATTATTGACAAGCCTGCCTTTTTCTAAAAGGGTTAGCCAAACAATTTGTCTTTCTTTTGCCCTTTTGCCTTTCTCTCGTCTTGTTATAGTCAAGAGTGAACGTTAAAAACAGTAATTAAAAAAGTTAATTAAAAACAGTAATAGCTGCAATAGAGAAAGAAGAGGAGGGGTAAGGTGGGGGAAGCTGAAGGGGGACAGTAACTGCAGCCTTAATTAATAGAATTACTATCAGTTGAAAGCCAGCCTGATGAGGACTCTTGTCCTTGAATAAATACTCTGTCTGCATATGTATGTATATGTGCCTCTCGCTATATATACATGTATACGTAAACACTGCTACTCTGTTGCTTAGCAGCCAGTAGTGCCCTTTCATGAGAAAACAAAATATATGTGACAAACCATCTCAAAAATGCGAAGTTCCATGGGCATATTTCTTTTCTGGTAGCTACTCAGACAAGGTAGAGAGTGGCCCTGAAATTAATGTCTCATCCAACGGACAAAGGCAGAACTAAGCTAATTGGATTCCCATCTGTTCCAAACAAAGTCTCAACATCCCACGATAATAATAAATAATATATCTAACAATTAATCTTTTACTTTAAATTTTTTACTGGGTGCTGGATGGATCCTAATTTCACACAAGTATAGATTGCTGTCAGGACATATCCACTGGATGAGAACAACAACAAAAAAAAACATAGTCTGATCATGCACTATCCTTTCAGATCCTTGGGTGTATTTCAGGAGAGCAGGGGCTGTCTAATCTAAATGCCTCCTACAGCAAAATACAAACTGGAACTTACCAGAGTCTAATTTTTATCTAAATCCAAAACAAACGTGAACCAAACTGACAAATGACTGTTCCAAGTGACACACGTGCTTCTTGTTTAATTTTTTTCCGAGACAAGGCAGGGCTGAGCAAACCTTTTCCATTTCATCTGCAGAGAGGAGCAGCATGCCCATCCCCTTGGGCTCACAGCACGTGCCTCGCCACCTTGTTTTCTCCCCCTGTCACTTTTTCTTCCCTCCTCCCAGGTCAGTTATTTGACCTGCAAACTGGTCGGCTCAATGAACATCCCCTTGCTCTGTGCCAGCACAAGGACAGATGTGGTAGCCTCAACTTGGGACATTTACTGCAATAGAGGTAGCAATAGTAAGAAATTGGGCAAATCAGCCTTGTAACAAGCCAGCAAGAGACAACAGAGCTGACACCCTCAGACATCTAGTGGGATGCCACTGCCCAACCAAGAAGCCCTTCTGTTGGGTCCTCTCTGTGAACACTGCACTAGGGCGACATCCACAGACATCCAAAACCCAGCTGGGATGTAAGGGGACTGTCAAAAGTGATTTCCTCAATTTCCAATTGCAAATCCCTGTCACAGAGCTGGGAACCAAGATCATCTGAGTGCTAAGCTGACTGACCGACAACATGGACACCTGTCATATCATGGCCACTGAAGGCAGGATGGCACAGGAGTCTTGGTGTTATTCTTGGTGTTGGGCAGTTTTAAGACCACAGGAGCAACCCTTGTAGGTCAGGATGAAAATGAGTCTAGCTTAGCATCTTCTCTCTCACAGGGCCCATCAACGGACACCAAAAGAAAGACAAAAACAGGGCAAACATATGATGCTTTCTACAGATCCTCTCAGCTTGAAATTACATTAGTTCAAGGAGTTTCCTTACACCAATGTGGTTTTTATCTACATGGAAACTCTGACTTGATTTCCATGAACTTGTGAGCCTCCTCACATAGACTCCTAACATCCACAGCAGTGGGCAGCAATGAGATAACCAACACCACCACTTGCTACATGACCATCACCTTCTTTTTCTGATCTGGCTCCTTAGCAGCTTCATTTGGTGCCCCCCTTAGCAGCTTTCATTCTTGATGAAGTCAACAGAGCTACAGGAAAGAAGCAGAGCTAAGTCATGAAGATGTTACTCCACACTGATGTGAGCTCTTAAACATCTGTTACAAAAATAGCCACCCTTTAGTGGTGAGAGAAATGCTCTCTCTATGGCTATAGCTGTAAACAGCGAGATAGATATAAGGTGATGTATGGAGTTGGAACAACCAGTTAGTAAAGTTTATAAAGTACTTTGGGGGTCCATCTGGACAGAAGGTACTACATAAATATAAGGCTGTTATCAGTGCCTCCTAAGAGCACCTGACTATCATTCAGCACTTTCTTGGATGAACAGTTAAAGAAAACACAAAATATATTCCTCTCTAGATATTTCACACAGACTCTTTTACTTGCAATAGCAGATGTCTGGACTTTCATTTGTACAGACCATTCCCATTTCCAGTCATAGGGAAAAATCCGCAAAAGCTCAACTCATGAAGTTGCAGGATTTGTTATGTTTGAACAATGAGGCTTCAAAGCCCAGCCCTAGAAATAAATGAGTGGTTTGGGAATTTGCTAGTGGTAGGTCTATTCCTGCAGTAGGGGACGGATAACAATAGGAATAGTGATGGGAGAGAAATAGTAGTTTCTTATTTTTTCCATCAGGGGAAATGCCCATAATTAAATTCAAGCTAGTAATGACGGAAAAAATAGATCGTCTTTCTGGTGACAAGGGGATGCAACATGTGAGTGCTGGACATCAGAAGATGCACAAAATCCTGCTGGTCTCACTGACAGTTCTGGGAGTATGGCATGGGGAACTGGAGGAAGAGATCAGTTTTTCAAGAAATTTGGATGTTGCAGGAAGAAAGGCCGAAAACATGACAGACAATAGGATGGTCAGATCATGCTCTATTTTATTACCCGAATAGCCTGAATTTTATAGTAAATATAACAGGGGCGGATAGTGTCTCACACAAGATTATTGATCAAAAGAAACAAGAAAAAAAACTGCAAAAAAAAACAGGAAACGTGGAAAGGAAAGGTGTGGAAAGGAAAGGTGTGGAAAGGTGTGGAAAGGAGTGGAAAGGTGTGGAA
>JALLAJ010001255.1:0-10817 GCA_024635365.1 Aix galericulata | reverse complement strand
GTTAGTAATAGGCAATAAATCTTACTATCTTTTTATGCTGTCTGTTTTGCCCGTTATAATAATTACTGCGTGATTTTCTCGTCCTTATCTCAACCTTTGAGCCCTTTTCATTTTATTTTCTCCCCATTCCTCTTTGAGGAGGGGGAGTGAGAGAGCGGTTGTGGTGGAGCTCGGCTGCTCACTCGAGCGGAACCACCGGACCCCAGACGGTTAATCCATTATTGGTGAATATCCGACTGGACCCCAGATGGTTAACGCATTATTGGTGTATCCTACTGGTTCAGTACCCTGAATCCAACCAGGCCCATAACGGTTAATCAGGTACACCCCTTAATGCGACACGAGCAGGCAAGCAGCAAGGGCAATGTGGCCAGCAAGAGCCTGGAAGATGGGGGTGCAGAGAGACATGCACCCCAAAGAAGTGCCTGGCTGGTGGGCGAGGAAAGCAGCACTTCAGGTTGGTCAGGCAGCAGCAAGAGGCTTATGGAAAGGGATTTAGCAGGTGTGAAAGAGACATGCTGGTAGCCACTGCCAGGGGATGGGCTGGCAGCACCATCCCCAGAGGTTTTCAGAAGAAATGGCCACACAGGTAATGGGAGCAAAGCATGAAAACACAGCACTCAGGGCACGTTGTGCCCATACCCTGAAGACCAGGTCAAGTGCTGGGCAGGCATCTGTCAGAAGCAATTTAAAAGCAGACACGGACCAGGGAAGACTGGTTGGCACTGGAGGGCTTCTCCTAGCCGTGCTCTAGCAATGCTGTGATTTAACTGAAACCTACACACAAGGACGTGTTGCTGTGCTGACACAATTGTTCAAGCAGTTGAAATATCTAGTGCTATTTCTGGAGCATCTCTGAGTTCAAGTGCAGTAATGGAGAGCAGGAGAGAGGGAGAGAGCGCTGTGGCCTGACATATTGCAAACTAAGCTATTTCAGTGCAACAGTATCAATTGTAATACATCTTCCATGTCATTGGCATTTAATGTTATTAAATATGTGGCATATGGGAGTTAAGACATTTATTTTCATTTCTATTTATAGCAAAACTCAGTTCCCAATGTACTTGTATTTATCCAGAGTGAAGTATAGTCACACACTGTCATGTTAGTAACAAACAAGAATACAGTTTTGTTGCAAATATTTTCGTGAGTTATACTAAAAACCCAATATGACAAAAGTTATAAAGAAAATGTGTTAAGAGAGAAGTAGCAGCTGGACTTTCTTAAGGCAGCTAAAAGGCATTCGCAGGGGATGTGTATTAGAAATGGTAGTTAGAGAAAGAGGGATTTGAAAAAAAACAACCCAGACTTTTAAAAATGTACTGTTTGTGCAACTTCATCTCTTGTGATGTTGTGCTCTGTGAGATAGCAGTACCAATGTATTGGAAGAATTGCATATCCACTGCTATGTTTGGTTGCTTTTATTAAAGTCTAATCCATAACAGCTTACTGAGCTGTCATACAAAGACACCAAAGTGAAGCTGAAAAAAAGAAAGAAAAGACAGATGCTGACTGATAAAGAAGTGGTGCCGTGCAGCAAATGGTGTTACCTTCCAGCTGGCATCGAGGCCTGTGGTTTAAGACTGCCAGGTTCGTGCACTTTGCAGGGCATCTCCTTGCTTTTGCCTTTTGGATGGGATTGATGTTTGAGTCCGTGGGTGCTGGGTCTGTCTGAGCCTGTCACTGCAGGGCTGCAAGCCTGAGGAGAGAGGTGCTGCAGATGTAGCTCCTCTTGGCAGGTGTCTTTAGGGTAGTTTGGGTTGCACTGAGATTTTGTTTGGGGGTATTTAGGTTTCACTGCAATTGCAGGAATATTTGGGGTAGAGCTAGAAGCCATGGCACCTCCTGACCAGTGGTTTGTGTGAACAATCCCAATTAAAACCAATTCTAGCTCCTTCCTCCTTGCCACTTGTGTCTGAGAGATCCTACAGCTGAAACACCAGGAACTGGTGCCCCACCAACCCTTCCACCTGATGCCATTATAGCACAGGGCATGCGGGCAGGCTCTGGGTAACAGGGCTTCCCGCTGGGTGCTGCCAAGAGCTAATTAAAGCAATCAGTCCCCTCCAGAAGAGACCAATGGCACTGCAGAAAGCTGGAGCCCAGCAGGGCTGGATGCAGGACTGAGGGTGGTGGGAGATGCACTGCCCCCCAGGGAGGCAAAGGAAAGGGCCCCCCTTGCTTCTTCCCCTTCCCAGTGGTGGTTTGCACCATCAGGACTCCCTGTGCTGGAGGCTAAAGCTTTGGGGCTCTTTATTCCCTTTTAGTCATTTTACAAAGCTTATACAGGTCAAGGCAGGGTAATTACCCTGCACGCTGAGCACACAGTGATTTTTCTCAGTGCTTAGTGCTAAATCTGTGAATATGACTGAAAATCACTTCCACGAGCCTTGTGAGGAGTTTATCATCTCACCAGTCTTCCCTCTTGAGGTTGGAAAGCTGCCTGGCGGAGAAGGACCTGGGAGTGATGGTGGATAGTCAGCTGAATATGAGCCAGCAGTGTGCTCAGGTGGCCAAGAAGGCCAACGGCATCCTGGCTTGCATAAGAAGCAGTATGACCAGCAGGTATAGGGAAGTGATTGTCCCCCTGTACTCGGCTCTGGTGAGGTCAAACCTCGAGTACTGTGTTCAGTTTTGGGCCCCTCGCTACAAGAAGGACATCGAGGTGCTCAAAAGAGTCCAGAGAAGGGGGAGGAAGCTGGTGAGGGGTCTGGAGAACAAGTCCTATGAGGAGCGTCTGAGGGAGCTGCGTTTGTTCAGCCTGGAGAAGAGGAGGCTCAGGGGCGACCTTATTGCTCTTTACAGCTACCTTAAAGGAGGCTGTAGTGAGGTGGGGGTTGGTCTATTCTCCCATGTGCATGGTGACAGGACGAGGGGGAATGGGCTAAAGTTGCGCCAGGGGAATTTTAGGTTGGCTATTAGGAAGAACTTCTTTACTGAGAGGGTTGTTAGGCATTGGAATGGGCTGCCCAGGGAAGTGGTGGAGTCACCATCCCTGGAGGTCTTTAAAAGATGTTTAGATGTTGAACTTAGCGATATGTTTTAGTGGAGGACTTGTTAGTGTTAGGTCAGAGGTTGGACTCGATGATCTTGAGGTCTCTTCCAACCTAGACAATTCTGTGATTCTGTGAACTATCACAATCACAAATTCACCAATAATGCATTAACCATTGTGGTCTGGTTGGATTCACCAATGATGCATTAACCGTTAGGGGTCTGGTTGGATTCAGAGCAATGAACTATCACAGTCACAGATTCACCAATAATGTATAACCACCCTTACTCTAGTCATGTTTAATGAGAACTATCACGACTAGGAACAATACAATCAAATGCAATTTGTTACAGCAACAGATAACCAGGTTCTTTGGATTGCCGGCGATAGTGACTGTCTGCAAAAGCAAGCTAGCATGCATGAAATACACAGGTGTTACAGGTGCGCAGCCTAGAAATTAACACGTTAAAAGGATCAAAGATTCTAGAAAGATTTATAACCAAGTGTTCAACTCTCACCCAAAGGCGTCCCAATGGGGGGGGAAGAGAGGCTCAGCCCGTCAACTGATCCCAGGAGTCAGGAGGTCCTAAGGATGTTGCATTCCCTCGGGATGGTATCTCCCCTCATGGTGGTATCTTCCCTAACATCCCCTCTCTCTTGGGGCAATTTATATTATTTTCTATCTTTTAGGTGGAGTTTGAGTGACTCTAGTCAAGCATATCTTAGTTATGATTGATGAAAAGTTCTCCCGTCTCCGTTTAAAGTAGTAGGCTCCGAGAAATTCAGAGCGCATGCTCGGTGAGGAGTGGTCGCACCTTGGAGGCGGGTAGCTTTTGGGATGGAGGTGTGTTTTGGTATTATAATGATATTATAATGAGCAAAAAGTACACTAGGATACAGCATTTGTCAAAACATGACAGGTCCTTGGCTCAGGGTGGCAAAAAGTGCAGCTTATCGGTCTCGGTGTGCACAAGAACAATCGAGTCCCCACCTGGTCACAGAGCCTAGCCGTGGTGTCTCCACTCCACTCTATGCTCCGTACTGTTCCTTAGGGCTAGCACAACAAGTTTCCCCAGCGCGATAGCATCTAAGGTTGGAAGCCTAGGGAACGCTCAGGTAATGCAGCTACGCCTTACCCTGAAAGCCTCTTCAATGTTGTACATTTTCTTTAAAATGTGAATGTTAGTTTTATTTCCCTAGTTACCTCAGGCAATTATACCACACTAACCAACAACTGCTCTGTGGGAAGTATCCCATGGCAGACCTGAATGTCAGCTCCCTGGTACACAGTGATGGGGATGGGGACAGGACTGGGGGTGCTCCCATCCCAGCAGCAGACCCGGATTCCAAATGCACCAGAGACCCGGCCCTGCTCTGACCCTGCAATGGGGACAGCATGGGGGCTCCTGGATAAGGTCTGCAGACAAAGATGAGGTGCGCCCTGCCTAAAAAGCAGATCTAGATCCTATGTTCAGGTTAGCTGGTCAGGCGGGAGGCAGTCATTTTAATGACAATCCCATCTTAAACTGCTGAGCTGACTCCATTCCAAGTCCCTCTACTAAGCTCCTTGACATCCTGCTTAGAAAAGCATTATTAAAATCTAATTGCTCCATGCATATATTGCTGTCTCTATAACCAAAGTAGAAGGGAGATGCAAGCAGTAATCAATCTCTCTGATGCTAATGCATATCTGAGGCAGGAACTGGCCCTGGGAAAAGCCAATTCAACACCACCTACTAAAACCAGAGGGGTATATTTATACTGACTGTCCATGCTGCCAACAGCACAGTCAGCGTGCCCACGGGTGGTCTCCCTGAACTGCTCTTTGACTTGGGTTGCTGACCAGGATGCTGCACCTGAGTTAATCTTACGTGTTCCCTGTTGTGTCTCTGTTGTACCAAAACACAATTACTTCATTGCTATAGACCACTTCAATCCATCTGCTCAGCTAGCTGCTGAAACCAATGGAGCTTCTTCATAACACAGTATCATAAAATAAAGGCAGGCTGTGAAGAAAATGATGCAGAAGTCATTAAGGACCTTCAGGTGAGCACTTCCCAAGGTAATCCCCCCATTGCTCAGAGTCTCACCAGCACCACTGATGGAAGGTTAGCCAGCAAATGACAGCTGGCAGCAGCAGCTAGCTGACAAGTAAGTGCCAGATTTCAGGACTAGAAGGATCCTGTGGTGCTGTAGCTGGGATAGAGGGAAACAGCTGGGGCAATGCTGCCAGGCGAGGAGCCAGCACTTGTCCTGGAAGGCCCTTGGAGATGATATCTCCTCAGTGGAGATGGCAGAGGTCTTGCCGCAGCCCAGTACCAGTTCTGCCTTCAGGTTCCCCCAGCATGGTCAGCTCATCTTCTCAGTAGACTCACTTCTTCCCAGGCCCTCCTGTTTCTGTTCCGAGCTAAGTCCAAGCATGGATCCTCCTGGTATTGTCCTGGTGTGAGGAGCTCCCCGAAACCCAGACATTCTACAGGTCTGGGAAGAAGCAGTAAAATTGAACAAGAACCTGGTGATGTTTCAAAACGCCTCAAGATGATAACCAGAATTGCTCTTCTCCATCAGCTCTGAGGAGATGCATAACTGAGCCAGAGGAATGGTGGAAACAATTGCTTGGTAGAAATAGTCATAGCAGCCCCCTGTATCCCACTGCTTCTCTGGCAAAATAGTTAACTACGTGGATCCTGTGTGTAAACCCTATGAGATGTAGACACCACAAATGCCAAGGATACATGGTGCCTTCTCCAGGTACTTTGCAGATCATGCTCTTTCCCCTTGTTGCTGGGAAGTACTCAGCATCATTTGAGAGCTTGGTGAAACAGCCCAGCGAGGGTCAAGCCCATTGCTTCACTGCATGCCTGGCACTGCGCAAATGCCTCTGCACCAAGAACAATCCTGAAAGGAGATGTTTTCGTAGCTGGTAACCAAGCAGGAAACAAAAGAAAGACAGAAAGTGGCCATTTGTGCTCAGAAAATTAAATCCAAATTTAATTCCAGTTTTAATACCTTTAATTCCAAATAATTTAATAATGGTAATAATATAATACCTTTAATTCCAAATTTAATACCTTCATTAACACCCCATTTGCCATAAAGATGCATAAAATCCCAAAGTGAGTGCTGCAATTGCTCTGAAAGTGAGAAGAAGGTAGCTGAGGAAATACAGCCAGCCCTTCCCTAGCCTGTAAAACCCTTAAGAAGCCTGGATAGTTATGAACGTTATATAGTTATGATATAGTTATATATAGTTATTGTAGTTATTATAGTTATGATGGTTATGTGAATAGTTATTGCTTGTAATTTAACTTCCCAGCAATCATCTGTAAATGAGCCAGCCAGCCAGAAATACAGCGAGAACAGCAGAGAACCTGTAATGGAGCTGATTTATTCCAGCCTCCCCTGATTTAGCTATAAACAAATTCAATGCTTCCTGTGTGATCATCTGGGGCTTGGATGCTATTGTGGTGAATATAGCACAAGCCAAACTCTCACCCCTCTCCTGAAATCACACCATGTTGGGGTCCTTGACAAATTGCGACAGCAGGTCCTGGCCTGGGAGGTGTGTGATGTGAGCACTGCCAACGTGTGAAACCATGCAGGACAGCCCAGGTCTTTATTTCAGTCCATCTCTCCAGTATTTTTAATCTCCAAGGAGAACTAAAGAATACATAGGGCCGCTCCTTGATAGGGAAGGTCTCCTCACAGACGATGACATAGGCAAAGCAGAGACGCTTAACGCCTTCTTTGCCTCTGTCTTCAATGCCGATGATGGGCTTCGGGACCCAGGGTGCCCTGAGCTGGAGGACCGGGACGGTGGGGATGACAAACTCCCAACTGACCCTGAACGTGTGCGGGATTTGCTACTCCACCTGGATCCCTACAAGTCCATGGGTCCGGATGGGATTCATCCCCGGGTGCTGAAAGAGCTGGCAGATGTCATCGCGGAACCTCTCTCAATTATTTTTCAACGATCCTGGGAATCTGGAGAGGTCCCGGTAGACTGGAAGCTGGCAAATGTGCCGATTTTCAAGAAGGGTCAGAAAGAAGACCCTAGCAATTACAGGCCTGTCAGTCTCACGTCAGTGCCTGGTAAAATCATGGAGAAGATGGTTCTCGAACTCATTGAGGTGCACCTAGGGGACAAAGCAGTCATTGGTCCCAGCCAGCATGGGTTTGTGAAGGGTAGGTCCTGCCTAACTAACCTGATTTCCTTTTATGATAAGATCACCCGTATGGTGGACCAAGGGAAACCTGCTGATGTGATTTTTTTGGACTTCAGCAAGGCTTTTGACACGGTTTCCCATAGGATCCTACTGGACAAAATGTCCACCATACAGCTAAATAAAAACATCATACGATGGGTGAGCAATTGGCTAACGGGCAGGGCCCAAAGGGTTATGGTAAATGGGGCTGCGTCAGGCTGGCGGGCGGTCACCAGTGGGGTCCCTCAAGGCTCCATTTTAGGGCCGGTACTTTTCAATATTTTTATAAACGATCTGGATGTAGGAATAGAAGGCATTTTGAGCAAGTTTGCTGACGACACCAAACTTGGAGGAGTTGTGGACTCGAATGAGGGTGGAAAGGCCTTGCAGAGGGATCTGGATAGNGGCCTGTTCAGCCTGGAGAAGAGGAGGCTGAGGGGAGACCTCATCACAGTCTACAACTTCCTCGTAAGGGGGTGTCGAGAGGCAGGAGACCTTTTCTCCATTAACCCCAGTGACAGGACCCGCGGGAACGGGGTTAAGCTGAGGCAGGGGAAATTTAGGCTTGATATCAGGAGGGGGTTCTTCACAGAGAGGGTGGTTGCTCACTGGAACAGGCTCCCCAGGGAAGTGGTCACTGCACCGAGCCTGCCTGAATTTAAGAAGAGATTGGACCGTGCACTTAGCCACATGGTCTGAACTTTTAGGTAGACCTGTGTGGTGCCAGGAGTTGGACTTGATGATCCTTAAGGGTCCCTTCCAACTCAGGATATTCTATGATTCTATGATTCTATTTTGAGGTCATGCAGGATTCTGATCCCAAGTCTTCCAAAACCCTTATGACCTCTCTGTGCCTCCAGTCCCTCACAAAACTTTATAAGTGGACTCTCTGATCATCCAAGGTATGAATGGAGAGGTTGAAATGCCAGTGAGGACAACAACCAGCCCCCCAAGATAAATCTGCAGGCTGCTCTGAGATGTCATCCCAGGCTGAGGGTGAACCCCTGGCAACTGCTTTTTGAGGTGTTTTTTCAGCCTTTCACTCCTGGGATGAATAAAATCACCTGGCTTAGCTCAGCCACACGCTCACCACGTGCATCAACATTAGACGTCTGAAGAAAGGCAAGTACACAACCACATAGGAAGGTTCCCTCAGGAGAGACACACAAAGCCAAAGAAGGCTACAGGGTCTGAGGGTGTTAATCACACTCAACACTTGGGTAATACTATGGAATAAGAGAAGCTGTCAGTCTAGTAAGAAGTCTAATTGTTCAGTATATTGTGTCATACAATGGATAAAGCTTTAGTAGATTTTCTCCAGAAGGCTGCAACACAGGCAGGCAGAATGTGCTAATTAAGAAACACCAGGTGAGTGCTAATGACAGAAGCTTTAGGAGGTGGGAGGAAGTGAAGAGGCTGAACCTTTCTCACCTCCTGTCCCTGGTGCTATGTGTTGCCACATAACTCAGTCACTGGAAAAAAGGAAAGGAGCTTCCCAGGGAGGAAAGAAGTAAGATAAGGAGATGATGGCTGTGCTGGCTTCTGCTCTCTGGCCCTGGTGATGAAAAACAGATTGTAAAAATCTTCCTTTTCTGCTAATGGATGGGAGGGTCTCAGTTTCACCTAAAGGAAGAGAGGTAGAAGGTAGCTCAACCTGAAATGAGATGTCTAAATCAGAGTCCCGCAGAGACTACCAAGATGGCTGGGGGCTGGAGCACCATAGGAGACACTGAAGGAGCTGGGCTTGCTCAACCTGGAGAAGAGATGGCTTTGGGGTACCTAATAGGAGCCTGCCAGCACCCAGGAGAAGGGTATCAAGAAGATAGAGCTAAAGCCTTTACAGGAGTGCACAGCAGGAGAACGAGACACAACAGCCATCAGATGAAACAGGGAAGGCTCCAACTTGACATAAGGATGTTTTATTCCACAATAACAGTCAACCACTTGAACAGGTTGTGGAGTACCCAGCCTTGGAGGTTTTCAGGACTAGAATAAGCCCTGAGCAACCTTGTCTGATGTTAGAGCTGACCTGCTCAGAGCTGGAGCTTGGACTAGAGCTCTCCCAGCATCCCTTCCAGCCTGAATGTGTCTGTGGCTCTGTGAACCCAGGATGTTCTTCATCACCAAGTATATACTGAATCAATATATTGAATATATATATATATATATGCATCTTACTGCTAACAGCATTTCTAAGCAAATGTTCTCTTATCCATATATTGTACGTAGTGCCAGGACTGGTGCAATCCAGTCCTCAATGAGGCAATTCCCAGCCCCTGGGGAATGCTGGCACACTGTATAAGGGTGCAAGATCCCCAGCTCTTCCCCCCCAGGGTATCCAAAGGCTGTAGGCGGCTGTACAGACCAGTTTTTGGTGTTAGAGGGGTAAAGAGAGGAAGAAGGTCTTCCAATTGTGAGAGGCTGCGTTGTCTTTGAGTGCTGACACCCCAGGGATGAGAAGGTGAGGACAGTTTCCCTGTGCTTACTGATAAGTGGGAAAGCACCAGACTGAAATAAATTAAGATGGGAGATTATGTGATCCCCAGACATGTGGGGGAAATATATCTTTCCCCACGAGGCTTTTTTCAATGGCAAACGAGGGATAACATTGATTTAATGTCTCGTCCTTGACAGACCCATGCTCACTGTTAGACTAACACCTTGTTATCTCCGAGTGCTTACAGTTTTTAACACATGACCTAGTAAAAAAGCCACAAACAAGAGAACTGGAGAGTTCAGGAGTCCATAAATCTCTTCATATAGAGCTACCTGGGCTGTTCCAAGTTGCAATTTCCTGTTTATAAAAGCTGTGAAACTCTCCCTGCAATGCTGACCGACAGTCTCAGATCATTTCAATACAACCAAATTTTAAGTAACGCTTACGATCCAGACAGCCTCGGTCAGTAAGCTGTGTTGGGTCTGTCTGAGCTGGAGTCACCTTTCCCTGCAGCAGCCCACACAGCTCTGCACGCGTAGCTGGAACAGCACTGATATCACTCCAGTGTTGTGTCTATTGCTGCATAGTGCTGGCACAGCATCAGAACTCCTTCCAAGCCCCCAAGAGCCAGCAGGCTGCGGGTGGGTAAGTGACGGGGATGGGACATTGCCACGGCAGCTGACCTAAACCAACCAAAGGCATATTCCATAACACCTGATGTCACACTCAGCAATAAAAAGGGAGGCTCTCGTGGGGGAGGGGGCTGGTCCTCCTGAACAACAACTACGCGTTTTGAGGCCCTGCAGCCGCTCCAGCTCCAGTTCCTGCAGCCGCTCCAGCTCTAGTTCGTACAGCCGCTCCAGTTCCAACTCCTGCAGCCACTCCAGCTCCTGTGGCTGGGTCAGAGAAACAAGTTGTAGCAGTGCAAGTTGCCCCTGTAGAGAAGGTGAAAAAATGGTATAGAGATTCAGGTCGTTTAGAACGCAAAGAGTCTTCTGCCAAATCTAGGTATAGAGATGACGATGTTGGGCCATCAGGGATTCTGAGGAGTGTTTTAAATTGCTCAGTCCTCAAAATAGGATTATAATCAAAGTTTACAATTTATTAAAGGAATAAAGGTAAGCAAACAGCGCTGGGTGTGTCGGGAGTCTCCGCTCCACCAGGACGCACACCAGTTACA
>JALLAJ010001254.1:0-10954 GCA_024635365.1 Aix galericulata | reverse complement strand
AGGGGAGGGGAGGGGAGGGGAGGGAAGAATTAAATGGAAGAAAGTTATTATATTTTCACTAAATAAAATCCAAACTTTCTTTACAATAACGTTTTTGTTCAGGAAACTTGGCATTAATAGGCTGATATAGAGGACAATGCAATTGCACATACTATGTAATTGTGCATGCTAGGTAACATATTGAAGTTCTAAGTCTAAACAAAATAAACAAATGAAAATTTCAGGAGCTTTGAAACAAATTTATTTGAATTTTTATTTCATCTTTCTGAGCTAAGATGAACTTGACTTCCACAAGTCCGTGGTCCCTCATAAGGTACACTTGCGTGTTCTAAGAGAGCTGACAGACATCATTGCTAGGTCACTCTTGATCATCTTTGAAAGGCCTAGGCAATCATGAGAAGTGCCTGAGGACTGTACGAAAGCAAATGTCACCTCATTTTTCAAAAAGGGCAAGAAGGAGGATCCAGAGAACTGCAGACCAGTCAGTCCCACCCCAATACCTGTAAAGGTGATGGAAGAAGCTTATCTTGGAGGCCATTTCTAGGCATGTGGATGACAAGGTAATCAAGAGTAGTCACCATAGATTCACCAAAGGGAAATCATGCTTAACCAACTTGATTGCCTTTTATGATGGGACAACTATCTAGACAGATGATGAAAGAGCAGTGGATGTTGTCTGCCTGGACTTCAGCAAGTCTTCTGATACTGTCTCCTATAATATCCTCACAGACAATATCAGGAAACATAGGATGGAGGAATAGACGGTGAGGTGGATTGATGACTGAATGACAGGTCTCAGAGAATTTTGATCAGTGGCACAGAGTCTAGTTGCAACTATCTGTGTCCCCTGGGGATCAAAGTCAGTATTACATATTGAGCTACAGCTTGATAAATCCTCTTTAGTATCCTTACTGTCTAGTTTTAACTTACTCAGCAATGATTTTCCAGATGAACTGCCAGAAAGTTGCTCTACAGAGAAGGAACTGGGGGTCCTCATGGAAAACAAGTTGACCATGAGACAGTAATGTGCCCTTGTGGCCAAGAAGGCCAATGGTATCCTGGCCAGCATTAGAAAAAAGCATTGCCTGCAGGTCAAAGAAAGTAATCCTCCCCCACTACTTATCCCTGATGAGGTCTCACTGTAAGTATTGTGCCCAGTTCTGGGCTCTCTAGTGCAAGAGAGAAATGGAGCTCCTGGAGTGAGTCCAGCAAAGGACTACTAAAATGATGAAGGGACAAGAGCATCTCTCATAGGAGGAAAAGCTGAGAGAGTTTCGTTTTCCTGGTTGGCTAGGAGACATGGTGTATCAGCCACAGGACTGCCACAGTGTAAGCTTCTCTGTACCAACTTCTTTTTCTGTCTGCCCCATATGGTCAGGAAGAAGAAACATGGGGAAACATGATATCACTGGAAGGTTTTGGTGTAAATCATTGAAGAGAACATGACATTTTTTTGTGCAACTGGGTTCAGTTTCAAAGATAGAAATATTATTTACTGGGGAGTTGGAAATTCCTAGTAATTTTGAAAATAAAATGAAACTATTGAAATCACATAAACTTTTATTTCTTCGTTACTGCTTTCATACTTCTTTTATTTATTTATTTATTTTCATTTTCTGAAGAGTGCTGCAATTTCCAGGAAACAGTGACATTTCTCATGTATTTTACAGGTAAGATTCTGGAAACATTGATTTCAACACAGAATGTCAGTGCACAAAAACTTTCCCATCTTGTATTTTACACTAAATCTGACAAAGAACCTATCAAGAGACTTAGTAAATCATCATGTATTACTGTAAAGTAATTTACAGTTGCATTTTCAGGCAGGTAACAGCAGACTCAAAACCCATTACAGCCAAATATAACAACATTAACTTAATCCTGACAGGCTATACTATAGTCAATACAGGCTATACTATAGTCGCAGGTATGGTTTGTTGAAATATCAACTGCAAATTGCAAACAATGATGAGAAAGGTCAGTACAGCACAAGTGCTTAACAATACAAGCATTCCAGTCTGGTGTTTAGACAAAGGTTTATCACTAATGTTCACATCAGAGAAATTCATGCTGAACCATTGTTTTTGAAGTTTTCATTACAGTGAGTTTTTGTGACAACCACAAGCAGTAGTATTCAGGTATCACAAAACCTTTTGTCTAAAAAACTGATTATAAAATGCATGCATCTCAAAAAGATGCTCACAGAATGGTCAACCATTTATTTAGATTTTTATATTTTGTGAGCTTTCTGTCCATACTACCTGGACTACAAGGAATGACAACATTTGCATTACTTGCAAGCCCATAGTTTCTATAACACTAGCAGTTTCTAAACAGTTTATTGTTTTCACAAGATTTTCTGATTTATATTAAAAGTCAAGCTAGAATATATGTGACTTGCCAGAATGTAAAAATGAAATATTAAATAAAAGATTAGCTGAATTCCTCTTTTGGGGGACAAACTGCTGTTTTGGAATCAAACACTAAGAATTAAAAGTAGCTATAAAAACAGTACTAACCTGCTGATTATCAAGATTTCTTAAAAGAGAACAAAACATCCCAAAGTGTAATGCTGTTTTGCCTCAAACACATATTTACTTAATTCTGTTTAAATCCCTAATTAATTTTTGTGCTTACAACAAGCTTCTGATGTCAACATAGCAGTAAAGCAAACTTTATATTATCTGTTAACTGTTTATGATCATTCCTTTATACTTAGGGCCATGCTAATGATAGACTGTAGGCTGAGGTCCCAATTTCTAGTTATATATGTAATATTTCAGGCTAATGTAAATCACATATTTGTTCAGACTAGTATCTACAAGGTAATGTTAAGCTGGAGAGTTTGTTGCTACTACTCTTGTAGGTTCAGACTTTGCTAACAAAATATTAATATTATTGTTAAGTTTTGAGACCACATTTCTCTAGTGAATCTAGTTGTGTAAGGAATAAATGGAAGAAAAGCAAATTTAAAAGTCCTGGACTGTGTTTCTTCAGCAGTTTCCAATAAACTATTATTTTATAGGTTATATAATAATAAGTAATAAACTAATGTTTTATTTGAAAAGTAACATGTACAGTTAGTTACAGAAGATTATCAAATTACTCTTTTCTGTGGGGGGGACAGCTATCATTACTATAATAACTAGCATGTTACTGTGTCATAACTCAATTTCTAGGAGAGAGATGACACTTCCCAGGGAGGACAGTCTAGAAGGTTAAAGCAACCACGCTTCATTAAACAAATGCATACCACTAGATCAAGTGACAATAATGATACAGCTAACATACAACAGAAAAGATCTCCACTACTGTTCTCACAGTGTTTCCACCAGCAAGTGTCATTGTGGATGGCTGTACTGAGACCCAGTACTGAGGCAAGGGGAAGAAAACAAATGATGACTTCATAGGGAGAGATGGACACAACATACGTATGTAATATAACAGAACAAGGGGGAGACTGGAGCTGAACATCAGCATACATATATCTGATATACCTTGATTTCCAAGGTGTCAAAAAGTATATTTTGAGGAAAGAAATAAAGATGCTTTTTAGAGCACTCATATTGTGGCCTCAGTGTGGAACTCTAGATGGAAATAAGCAATGCAGAGACCACTGTGGTCAACTCATAGTTCATGTGAAATATCTGATTATTTGCTTCTCCATTTTGAATTTATCTCTGAGTAGGTATACAAAAGTTAACATGCAAGTATTAGCAGGAGCTAATGTAAACTGAGATCTCCAGATGTTTGCATGAATACTCTACTCTTTATAAAAAAAAAAAAAAAAAAAAAATGCAAGTTTTACTGTATATACTATTAAATCATTCATACTCTATGGATAAGCTGGAGCACAGGGACAGGATGGACAGCTAACCAACAATAACCATGTTAGCTATCCCAGCTATATATATATATACTGCCAGATAAACTTTAACATCAGCAACACTGTTAGATCAAACCACAATAATTTTCTCCATCATATCTTGCTAATTATATTCCCAAAATGTTGAAGCACCACTTATTTAAGAGCAATTACAAGAGCAAATACTCTGACCCAAAACTCAAAATATTCCTACTTAGATATTAGAACTTCATTCAATCTACACTAGCCATATGTTCACCTTTCACATAAGAGCACTAAAAATATGATTACCTGCATAATTAAATCCTGGACTATTTCAGTCTATTTTGACTACCACTGCAATACAGTTTAGGTGGAAAAGACAACTTGTGACTCTTCTTTAGAAAGTACTTACTGTCACTGTTAACATATTAGATGGAATTTATAGACAATGACTTCAGATTGAGTTGCCTACAAAAATGATTGTTCTGTACACAAGCACACGTATGCATGCATACACACAGAGTTGAACTTTTGCTATAGTCCCGGATGAAGTTGCTTGAAGATGGGCATAGTGTGGATGTGCACACCCCAGAGTCAATCAGTCTTTGAACTCACTAACACAGCTAGCAAGCAAAGTCATGAGGCTGCTTAGTTCCTGTCTTGACAAGAAAGACTATAGGTTTCTTCATCTCTTCCAAGACCCTCATGTCTATTACCACTACACCATTTAAATCTTACCCTCTGACGTGTGTCTCTGTGCTGTTTTCTGTTCAGCTTATAAGGGTTCAAACCTACAAAATGGCTCTTTAAATGGACACTGTAATTGTTTATCATATTTTCTGTACTTAGAAGTTTGGACCACCCATAGTCTTCTTTCTTGGTTATAGGGCAAGGCAATCATCACATCTTTAGTCAGAATTTTCAGCAGCAAAAAGATATATATTTTTTAAGGAGAATGATAAAGTGGAATAGGAAGGATCAGGGATTTGGAGTTCATTACTTTGGGCTGTGTTTGAGTTAAAAGAACAGTGGAGAAATTCACTCTTTTCCTGTGTGTGTTTCTGTGTACTATACACATATATGATATACATGAGTGCAATTCACTGTTTTGGAAAACATTAACAAGAACTGATTCCTTGAGCTTTTTCTCCAGAATAGTGAGTGATGGAGAACTGAAACACCTTAAAACTCTCGTTTTGGATATAAAAGCTAATAAGAAATAATTAAGGGTGTAAAGGCTTGTTCTTTTCTACTAAACTAAACTGTTGTACAATATCCATTATAGCAGGATATTTGGGGGCCATGAAAGGTTAATCACTAAAACTTAGAAAAAGGCTGCTATGGCAAAACACTTTAAGGACTTCAAACTAGGGTTAACTGATTTGCCTCCACCTTAATCACCCCTTGTCTCTACACCTGTGTAGTTAAGCATCTACTAGAGTACAAATTTAGAGTACAAATTAATAGGTCTAAGGTACTTAAGATGATCTAAAGACTTATATTGATGTAATATCTTTAAGATAATGTAAAGGTTTAACACAGATTATGATACTTATACTTACGTGAAAGCTTTAGTTTGCTTTATCTGGAAAAAAAATAAAAAATAAATTCAATACACAGATTGAAGAGAATAGAAGTAAAGAGGGAAAAGAGGAACATAAGGATTGCTGAAGAATAGTTCAGAAGGAAAGGTGTATATTTTGCCTCAAGCCATGCACTTGAAAGAATGTATGAGTACGGGTCTAGAAACTCATGGTTAGCTTGGAATACTAAGAAGACACTAGTCAAGCTACTCTATTAAATGTCTCCCAAGTGTATTCATGGGAAATTACTGCTGATATTATTAAAAAGTTTCTAGATCTTTTAATTGAGAAACATTAAAATTCGATTCTTTAAAAAGGAATACATGAAATTTTAAAAGGAATACATGAAATTTTAAATTCTATGATAAATATAATCAAGTTGGCCAAATTTATTAAATATAAATGTACCCAGGAGAGTTGATAGCATTTGTCACCTTCCAGTTTCCACCCAGCACTACAACAAGATAGGTGTCGTTTGTGATGGTTGCTGGGAATTTGCTACAGTTACTTAACTATAGTTTATATTGTCATGCATGGGGGGGGCAAGCCTAAGTAAGACATTCAAACCTAATTGTAATGCTCTCTCCTTAAAGAGCGTAACTGAAGAATCTTAAACTTGTATTCCGTTATGTATCTGTCTTGTCCCTCTGGGAGAAAATAAACAAATAGACAAACAAACAAATAAATAAATAAATATTGGAATCTATTTTGGAAAGGTGCATAACAATGGCTTTAATGACTTGTATTTCATTAAAATAAGAAGCCATTCATTTCTCTGGGGCTTAAGATTTGTTACAGTTTCAATTTTTATCTTCCTTCCAAAACAATGTGAACTTCTTAGCGTACACATTAAAGATGGAAGTTCCATGAAGATAAAAATGGACAATGTTGCTTTACCAAACAATTTGTCACATAGCCTTTAAGTTTTACTAGCCCGGAGAGATATCCAACAACTAAATAGTGAAAGGAAAGTGAATGATTAGCTGGCAGACCTTCAGGCTACCAAAAGATAGTTTTAGTAGCCTGTCATGAAAATCTGTGGCCTCAGGCTGTGGGGTTACTTTTTATTTCCAAGCCTGTTATTGATTTTGGTATGAAGAAAATAATTTGGTATTGTTGCTTAAGGTGTCACTGAGAAAGAAAAAAAAAAAAAAGAAAAAAAAAGAAATAAACATCCACATGTTTCATTTGCTAACAGTTTGCACTTCAAATTTACCTTTTTATTACAACAGGGATTCAGCTGGTAGATGAAGGGCATTTACTACTTAAAGGTACTACCATCTTTATGAAACATGGCACACTAATCGAAAACACAAGTAAACTGAAAATTAAATTTAAAAGCCTATAATTTAGTATCTTCCTTGCCAGGAATGATGACTTTCATTTACGGAGGGAATCCAGAGCTGCTCAGGGTCAGTCTGATGTGTGCCATTTTCAGGTCTATCACAGAAGCTGATGGAGTTGATTAATTTCTTGGAACTCAGCTTTGTCTTCTCCAGCTCACTGAACAACTTCATTTCAGCTGATGAGTTCAAACAAGGGTCAGAGCAATCCTCATTTCTGACAATCCCACAAAATGGGTATTAATTTTATGAGTTAGTACTATTGCGTTCAAAACTAAGCAGAAAACAGCCAGCTAACTTAACATAAGGAAGGAAAGAAATATTCCATTTATGAAGCCTACTAAGATAGACTGAACTGTTTAAAAATATGTGAAAATATTTACATTAGCCAGAGAAAATGATTAAACATCCGATAGAATCTAATGCCTGAAAACATATTTAATGTCCATGTCAGAGCAAACATTTAAATTGTAGCTGTTGCTTTTCATCTTTTTATTTTATTTTTATTTTTTTTAATAGACATTCAGGTAGATGGAAATGAGTTAGACAGAACTTAAAGATGCAAGGCAACAGATAGTGCATACCTGCTTTAGGGGGAGTAATAGGAATAGAAGCTACATTTTTGTTTCAATTGCTGCTGAGACAATAAGGCAATACTGTTCATGCAAGCAAGTAGTAAAGACATTTAACTTTATGAATATTTATATTCTTTTCAAAAGCAAATATTTCACAATACAGCCTTCAATCTTTCAATTCAAACATGATGCAATAAAAATGATGTTACTAAATAAATGTATTTAAAAATAAACAAAACAAACAAACAACAATAGCAACAACAACAAATATACAAACAACACAGCTTAATAGAACTTAGAGAATTGCTGGAACGTATTTTAAAGAACTTTTTATAAATGTTATTTGCATAGAATGATCTACAGCTACCAATGTCTTGACATAAATGTGTAAGCTATATTAGAAGTATTTGCTAACTCTGTTACTTCTGACATTGCTCTTCCCAGTGCCCTCATTTGCAAAACACTCAATGTCTGAGATACCTCTTAGACATGTGGAAGAGGTTTTTCTCTTTCATGTGCTGGGGTCTGGCTAAATTGCAGAGATTAAGAACAAGGAGTGTATCGTATTCAGCTGTGGCAAGTTTTGAGGTGTCTATTTGAATTTTCTTAAATGAACAACTACTTCTTCTTTACTTAATGTAGACAAAAGAGCTGTAAAAATGAAGTTCAGTTCAAGTCCTGTGATTTCTCATTCATATATAGTGACTTGCGCAACAACAAACTGCAAAGAGAAGATTTTCTGTTTCATTTGTTTTCTGATATGAGTACAATGTTTGACTTGTGTCTCCAACACTTCATGAGCAAAAACTATCATCTTGTTCCTTTCTTCAAGGTGCAACATAACTCTGGCCTAACAGGTTGGTGGAAAGTCAGAAAACTCAAATATAGTGAGACTACACAGCTCACACTGTTCTAACTTCTGTGTTTTACCTTTCCTCTAATTTTTGAAAAGAACCTATTTATTCATTCCCCACATTTGTCATGAAAAAACAAATGAGCAAACAAACAAACAAAAAAGGGAAAACAAACAACAACTACAAAAAAAAAATCTCACTTCTAACATTGATTCTCTAGAATCAGACTAGAATCAGAAGCCCAGTCTTGAATGAAATGACAATGGTCATGGATTTATCCCGAGATGAAATTAACCATTTCTATAATTTCTATGCATTGTTAACCCACACATCTACGAGGACAGTTTGTCTAATGAAAATGTTTGACAAATTTTTCTTAGGCATTTTAGAGTTTCTATTTTTTTTTTGAATCATTTTTTATAACTATTTTGAAAATTTATGATGTTTACAAATCTAAACCTGTGAAATGAGATCAGTACCAAGAAAAAAAAAAAAAAAAAAAAAAAAAAAAAAGAAAAGAAAAGTTGTATTTCTTTGTATCATCTATAACTTTGCTAAGCAGACTTCCATAACGATTTCAATATATATTTTTCAGATTATATATATATAAATTTGAAAATACCTAACTCAAAACATCCAAGACAGGTAATACTGGTTAAACCATAAATGGTGGTATATTCAATAAGAAAATTCGTCCCATGAGAGTCCTAGCTGATATCTTAGACTTCTTTTAGTATTGACTAAATGCTTTATTGTACTGAAACTAGCATTCATCTAATCTTCTTCTGCTAGCAGTAACATATTTTATAAAGTGAAAATCTGTCTTTTTAGACTAATTTTCCTTGTTGTCCTTCCTGTCAGCATGTGTAGAACTTTCAAACTGCCTTTGCTTTTCAAACTCACAGGATGATAACATGTTTTGCTCACAGAAATCCACAGTACATCTAAGTCCCAGTTCAATAAGTCTTTTCTGATGATGGTATTACTTTATTTTTCCCTCCATAAGGAAGGAAGCTAGGCTATTTTAAATCTAGAGTTTTACTATTTATCCAGATCACAATGCTATGCCATGTTTAAAAATTAAACATGATTAAACAAATTATTAAATACACAGGTTCCAATCCCCTGCCATGAGCAAAGACACCTTCAACTAGATCAGGTTGCTCAAAACCCCATCCAGCCTCGCTTTGAATGCTTCCAGGGATGGGGCATCCACAGATTCTCTGGACATCATGTTCTTTTGCTTCATCACCCTCATCGTGAATAATTTCTTCACAATATCTAATATAAATCTACCCTCTTTTAGTTTAAAACCATTACTCCTTTACTCCTTGATAGCACAAATTTCAATCACAGTTCAGATCAGGAAAGTGAGAGTTCTCTTGTATCTTTGCATATTTTTCTGCAGGAAAAAATAAATAAATAAAAAAAATAAAATAAAATAAAATAAAATAAAATAAAATAAAATAAAATAAAATAAAATAAAAAATCCACTCAGGTACTCAGGCTTGACAAGTACACATTATATTTCAGATACTGACATTTTTGCCGAACTAAGTATAGAAACATTCTGGCAATCTTCCGGCCCAATATATGAAAGCAGTAAAGACTTACTGAAGCCTTAATTAATATATAACAGCAAACACTTCTGCATAAACTACTTGCCATCTCTACTTGTAACACAAGAAAATGTACAATACACATGGGAACTGTGTGCTATCCATTCAGATGTCTTCAAATAACATTCCTTAATTAATCCTCATGGGATATAGTTCTGAGAAGTGGAGTAAGTAGTTTCTCTCATTACTGAGTTCTTCACTATATTAATGGTACATCGTAGCAATGGGATGGCAGACTGTTATGAAGTGGATTTTACATTTATTAAAACTTCAACAACCTTAATCCAGGCCTTTGCAAACAAGACCTCACATACACTGTGCCTTGCTGCGTTTATTGTCCACTTATTCCTGGAACAGACAAAGCACAGATCGCTACCATTGCGACATCACAACCCAGACCCAGTAATTCAGTTAATCTGGCAATCTGACCTGAAGGGACCACTTTTAGGTAGAGTATAATTTAGTCATTATGCCCATTGAGCTTTAGGTTTATCTCAGCCTCTCAGTAGCTTCACCTCAGGCATTGTCAGTCATACTGTTCTGAATGGTTGCTCATGAAAGAATATTCAGCCTCTCATGCACCTGGTCATGACACTATGAAGATGTAAAAAATTGAAACTTCAGAAGTGAACTGCTGCTACAAGTCAGTTGATTGCCAACAGAAGATATGAAACTCCTGGGAAAAATATTTTAGCTCCTCCAATCAATGAAATTATACCTACATCCTGAAAAGTCAGAAGATTGTGAAGATCCCTCATCACATCTAAAAAATCATCCAAATCATAACCTAGCAAAGAACACAATAATGCTTATCTCTAGGGTAGGAGCTCTGCCAACTAAATAAAGTAGATTTCTCCTGCAAAGAGAGAAAATATGATCATATTTTCTTATGTATATTGATAACTGAATGTGCGTTATAAATGATAAATTTGATCTAAGGAGATAATTTTGAGAATAGATGAAAGCTTGGAATAATATTCAAAAAAAAAAAAAAAAAAAAAAAAAAGAAAAAAATAGAAAACATCTCCAAGAAAGGAGGAAAGGAGGAAATCTTTCTAGGCAAGAGGTGCCAGTGCCTGGTCACCCTCACAGAGAAAAAACGGGCAGGGCAGGGCAGGGCAGGGCAGGGCAGG
>JALLAJ010001253.1:0-10979 GCA_024635365.1 Aix galericulata | reverse complement strand
TCTCACCCTGGTACCTCTCCTTGAGGCCCTGCAGGGAGTTACTCCACCAGTCTACCTCCCACTCACACTCCCTGATATCCCTCAACCTCTGCACCTCCTCCTTGAGCTCCGCCACCATGCGGATCAGGTCATACACCTGCTCGCACCTCACGCGCGCAGTTTCTCTGCCTCCCGCCGATGGCAGCAACAGGCTCAGACACTCCCCGCATCCAGTGACCTGAACTGCTGCATTTTTGAACGGGTAGTCGGTCTGGGTGCATACCGACTTCCTGGAGAGCGCACCGTGCCTGGTGGAGACCATTGCATCCTAGCTAATGGGAGGCTGTCGTTACAGGAGGTGTTCGTATGGGCGGGGGAGAGCGCTCTGCCCTGCCTGCGCGAACTGCCGCGCCGCGCTCCTGGTCGCTCGCGCTCCCCAGGGGCAGCTTTTGAACGGCCGGGGAGGGGGCGCTGCTGGCTCCGCCTTCGCCTCGTCAGCCTCCCTCTCGAGGGCTGCCGGGTCCTGGCGGCTCCCTCAAGTAGGCTCGATGCCGGAAAAAGAGCCCTGCCTGGCCCGATCCCCCACTCCGCTGCAGAACACGTCTGCCCCGGAGCCGATCGCCTCGGCAAGTATGAAAATTGTATGAAAACTCCCACTTCTGTAACAAGCAAAATGTTTTTGTTCTGTTTGTTTTAAGCAATTCAGAGCTTATCTTACAAGTTAAAGTATAACGTTTCCATGAGGATTTGACATGACGAGAGAAACACAGAAAGTTTAAAAAAAAAAGACAAGAGTAAAAGCTTTGAGCCCATTTTATTGTCAATGTTAAAGCACATCTGAGTCTCAAATCAAGTTTTAGTGTATTAGGCATTATATAAAAAGAACAAAAAACATTTGTACCCCTACAACCCTCACATGGAAAAGGGAAGTAATGCTAACAACACACAACACAACAGATTTTAAAGTGAGACATGAAGACATCTATGAGGCAGGGGGGTTGCATATGCTTATGAAGAGACCTATCTACATAAAATTTCTGCATAATGATGGCTATCTGTGAAATTTCTCTGCATGTCACTTAATTACAACATCATTTGCAAAGTGGAGGTACATACCAGCCTCCCAAAGGCAAGTACTGATAAAAAGAGATGTAGATTGGGAGGAGTCCAAGAGGGGTCCAAAAATGAATACTAGTTATCAGTGCCTCAACGCTGCGGAGAACAGAGCTGCTTATGGATTCAAACAGGAACAACTCTGTCGAAGTAGTGAGAACAGCATGATCTATCTTCACATTAGTTTTGAACGTACGTGTGAGGCACACAGCATACAGAAGACAGAGAGAAGGACATCTTAACCCAGAAACAGAACGAGATTTAATGCATGTTAATACAGCAGTGAACCAGATACAGTCATGACAGTTAGCATGCTGGAGGGAAGGGATGCCTCCAGAGGGATCTGAGTAGCCTAAGAGACGTTGGCCTGTGAAAACCCTCATGAATTTCAACAAGGCCAAGAGCAAGGTCCTGCACCTGGGTCAGGGCAATCCCTAACATGAACTGCTGAACATATACACAATTTTACTAGAGCTAATCATCTGCAGCCATATTTTCAGGACATGGTGTCACTGTAAAAGTTATCTTTATGTTTGACAACAATTAGAAAATTCTGAAGAAGGGAGGCTAAGAACACTTATCATTTCCCCAGGGATGTACGCAAGTATGCGCTCAGTAAATCAAGGTCAAGAGAACTGATTACAAAACAATTTCAATTTTTCTTTACACAATGAATCTTCATTTTAACCATTCTCTTCAAAATTTACAGAAGACCTGAGAATCTCAAATGCTTCAACATTCCCTGGAGACCACACTAAAAATTCAGCTTACTTTATAGGCTGAATAGAACTATACTGTACCTGCAATAGAAACAACTCCCCTGAAACTGTTCATATGATACCATATGCTTATCTAAGCAGCAGGGCATAAATCCTCTGCTATAATCCTGTATGTCCCATTACAAGTTAAAGTACTTGTGATGACTCTGTACTTTATACACATACATACACAAATCACATAGCTGAAAAAACACTGCATAGTTTAGCATTCACAGGAGGAAAAAAAAAACAAAACAAAACAAAACTTTGTTTACAGCTATTAGAAGTTCATACCTGAAACATACATAATTGGCTGTTCTTTAACAAAGCTACATGTAGTTTCTGATGAAGGGAATAAACACAAAAGATAAAGAGTTTGGCCTTTTAAATGCAACTATAAAAAAAAGTATTTTGCCCTTAATCTTAACAGGCTATTGATAAGAAAACAGATCGGCAACACTTTGGGAGAACTGGAAGCAGGAAAAACTTGATTAGATTGCTAAAACAAACAGTGTTACTCCTTCCTCACCATGCATCGACTTTTAGCCAGTAAAGATTATCTGACAGGTCACCTTCACAAAAGATCCCAGGAACCAGTCCCAGTTGTAAGGGCAATTACTAAGATAATGAAGTAATATTTATTTAAATTTAGAGTGGGTTATCTTTATGTAAGGAACCCCCTGATATGTAGGGAAGCCAAACTTCTAGAACAGCACATAATCACACTACGATGAAATACTACATTTTGTACGGCATAGTCTAAGAAATGTAAATGAGAATGAACACGGAAGCTTTCAAAGGAAGTTGGTCATTGCCATCTGATCATCACATGACAAGTGCCAGCTGAAAGCCTGAGGACTTGTCCTCTTTAACAAGATCAAAAGTTAGTCTGAAACCATTTTTGATGGTAAGTTATCTCAAGAACTTTCAAATAATCCAGCGCTTTAACTATTGAATTACGTGACTGCAGAAAACACTCAAATCACAAAGGACCAGGCACCGTGTTATTCCTGTTATTTTAGCAGCCACTGAACTTCCAACCTTGCCTCCTAGAAGTCCCTAAGAATAGGACTCAGCACAATTCACACAATTCAGGGAAGGGTGTAGACTATAGCACCTTCCTTAAAGCGATACCTTCAGTTAGCTGAAAGTACAGATTTTTTATTCCCACATAAGTTTCTAACTTTATGCCAAAGTGAAAAACAAAAGCACAAGGCTCAAAAGCCTCCTCTACTAATGTTTTGTTTATAGTACTTTACTCAGCCTTAAAAAATTGGCCAATTAACTCAATTACTTAATTTCTGTACTGATTACAAATAAATGTGTTTAAGTTCTTGCACAGTTGTCTCCACATGGTAGAGTCAAATTGTGAAAAATCTTTCAGCTAACCTATACCAACTATCTCTCAAAACTCTTGCTTTAACTAAAATTTGATTTTGGTAGTACCATTTCAAAAACTTACTAAACTAAGTTACCTCACAGCAGAGAAAATTAGCAACAGTCTAGAAGCTTTCACCTCTGGACAGTAACTTCAGATTCCATCAATCCTCACTATCCCTCACACAAGTGATACTTGGCACACTGGAAGGGCTTGTAATCACAAGCAAGAATCTCTTGTAATCTTTCTGATCCACATTAACACTTATCACTCATCAGTCTTTGACCAGCTCAAGAAGAGCTTCACCTGGTACTGCTGTCATTCATCTCTACAAATATTGAAAGCACTTCTGTTCTCACCTATAAGCTGCAGCCTGCTGTCTCTAACTGTCACAACACAATCTGGGGTCATGCCATGAACCAGGTGAAGAAACTGAATCAATTCTGAAAGTAAAATATCACACCCCCTCTTCCTAAAAAGCACCAAGGTAGATCAAGTCCCAATCTGGATCACAGCCCAGCCCAAACAGCTGCATCAGTAAAGCTATGACAGCAGTCTGCAGGATACCAAAAAGATCTTTGATTCATACTGATACCAGAAACAACGAACCTCAGCACAGGCAATTGCATTCTCAGCTGGCCTATGGTTAATTTGCGTCAACACATGGCTGTAGGAAATAAAACAGATTTGTCTAAATAACATTTAGCTTTTGAAGTTTGCATCCTTTGTTGGCACTGCTGTGGATAGATGCCTAGTAGGGGGATTAGACAAAAAAAAAATTAGACAAAGTTGATGCTGTTTCTCCCACACACTATCAGGGCCACCCTCCCGTGAAGGTTTGCTGCCTAGCATATCAGGATAAACCAAAGTGAGATCAGTCCACCTTAATCAGCTCACCTGAAAACTGCAGTGACTCAGGAGCTGATTCATAAACAGGTCCAACATCCGTGTCTCAGAGTGAGACTGGGGACAGCACCAGCATCAGCCATTTAACGTTAATTCATTGCCACATGCCTCTCAAGACTCCTAATGGGCTGACTGTACACCTTATAAACCTACTAACTCCACAGCTAATGTTCAAGGCAACAGCAGTCACCATGGGCATTGAAGAAACTGATCATCTTATGATGCTTACAGTCCCCCCACAGCAAGCTAGAGACACACAACAGCACAGCACGCTGCAGTCTGCCTCGCTATGCTGTAACTATTTAGCAATTACAGAGGAGTTCAGTTTTCCAAAGCTAATAAACCAGTATCATCAATTCACCCCAAACTCAACCCTCTCTCCTCTTTAAAAGCATCCACTATCATTTGTTCTTGCAACGTATTTAAACTTTGCCAGGATTAGAGGCAACACTACCTACTTGCAAAACTATATAAAATAGAAATGGTTGTCAAGAAGATCCTCATCCCTTGCAACATCGTGATACATGAGGGCACTGCTCCACCACTAGGCTCAAGAGACCTTATTTGGTGATGGGAGACACCCTGTCACCCTAGGAGTTTACTGATAAAAGTAAACAAGTACAGTCACAGTATGTAGGAACAGGCTAAAGTTGCACCAGGGGTGTTTTAGGTTGGATATTAGGAAGAACTTCTTTACCGAAAGGCTTGTTAGGCATTGGAATGGGCTGCCCAGGGAAGTGGTGAAGTCACCATCCCTAGAGGTCTTTAAAAGACATTTAGATGTTGAACTTAGCGATATGGTTTAGCAGAGGACTTGTTAGTGTTAGGTCAGAGGTTGGACTCGATGATCTTGAGGTCTCTTCCAACCTAGACAATTCCGTGATTCTGTGAACTTTTCTCCACCTAAGCAGAATAATGATGCTGCAATAACAAATTTGGTATGTGATTACTAACCTTCACCCTATCACAGGGCAGAGAAAGTTGCAGGCTTTTTTTTTTTTTTTTAAACAAACAAACAAAAAAACATAAATGGGAAATCTTCCAAGTTTTATAACAGCATGCCCCCTGAACAGTCCAGGGAAGGTCAGCCCATCCCATCTGCGCACTGTTTTGGAGTGGGTGTGCAATCCATCATAAACACAGGAGAGTGCACACATACCTTCCTTTTGAATCACTTCTAGCTGATGCTGGAATCCTGCTCCCAGTGCCAGCAACAGCAACAACTCAGGTCCCTCATAGCTAAGTTGTCAGCTCCTATATTTCTGCCAGGCCAGGCCTCCAGTTCCACTTTCACATCTTCTCAGTTAGCTGAGCCTCTACCTCAGCTGTGCGAGCTGAAACACTGATGCCACCTCCCTTGGGTTCTCCACACCAGGTAAGCTCATCTCTCTAGTCAGGCGTTTACATGTCAAACCCCCAACACCACAACCACTGTACCAACACATCCAGCCCAGCTAGGCTCCCGTAACAGAGACTCACAGCCCACAGAGCCTCATGCACGTAGAGCCCCCAGCTCCCCAGCAGGCTCATCCCTGCTCACTGCACTCCAGCCACACAAAAGACACGTTTGACCTGATGCTTAGGGACATGGTTTAGTGGGTGACATTGTAGCAAGTTGATGGTTAGACCAGATAATTTTGTAGGTCTTTTCCAACCTTAATGACTCTAGGATTCTGTGATTCCATTGCTGTCTGCACCTCCAACTCAGTTTCTCCCTGGTGGTTCCTTCCATAACCTGAACCCAACCCCACTTCCCCACATTTACAGCCCAGGACCGAAACTGAAGCCAGGCACAGAGGAGACACCCCGGGAGGACAGGCCACCCTTCCCCTTCCTCCCTTCTCGCAGCCCAGCACGAACATCCCCAAATGAACACACCCAAACCACCACCCCCGACCCACCCCCTGCCTCAGTTTCCCCTTCCCCCAGCCCACAGAAGGATCCCGCCCCGCGGAAGGATACCCTCCCAGCTCCAGTACACATCCCAACCCAGCCCAGCGGCCACCTCCGCCAACTTAAAACAACCGCCACTCCCAGCCTGCCCTCCACCTGCCCCCCAGCACTCACCGCCCGTTAGCGCGGCCGGCAGGCGGAAGAGAGGTGCATTCTGGGAGGAGTAGTCCCGCAAGCGCCTGCTACCGGCGAGGTCGCGCGGCCACCGAACTACCACCCCCATGAGGCCACCCAAAGCGCCGCGCCCGCTATGGGCGGTTGGAGGAATTACAGCTCCCAGAGCACCTCGCGGCGCAGCGGCAGCTACGGCGGGGGAGGAAGGACAAAAGCGGTCGTAAAACGGAATAGATACGCCTCCAGCCCTTTCTCCTGCGGCTCGGGGTGGCGGGCAGGATGGAGGAGAAGCCCCCTAGCAGCCTGAAGACCTACCTGGACAAGCTCATCCTGGGGGTGACGTGGATTTTGGGTTAGTGCTGGGCGGGAGGCGCCGGGACGGCCCCTGGGGCAGGTAGAGGGAACGCGACACAAAATATCGTCCCCCAGGGGGCGCCTGGCCTGGCTGGGGCGGGAACTCCCCGGAGGACTGGCTGCTGCAACGAGCACGGGGCAGGGGGCTCGGGGTGATGCCCCCATCCCCAGGTTTGGCCCTCGGGGCTGCACTCAGTGTCTGGGTGGGTCCCCAGCAGCACCAATCCGTCCTGACTCCGTAGGGGCACCAGGTGCTGTGCACGCTGGATGGACTTGGAGTAAAGGGGTTGCAGAACCATCCGTAAATCTCTGAGGGATCATCTTCCCCATAAACTGTCACCCCACGGTTTGTTCCCAAGCCCCAGGACTGCTTCTACTGCTTGCCATCGCCGGTTTGTGCCTGTGTTTTGGGCTGTCTCGCATCCCTGAAGCTCCCTTTGGAGTTTGCCAGGAGTGCAAGGTGTTTGGTGTCTGACAGCGAAGGCTGCTTGGGCAAAACTTTTCTCATGGCTGGGGAGTTACAAGAATTGATTAAAATGTTTGCATGTGTAAAGGATTTTGGTGTTAGACTTTTCATCTGGCATAAAGTCATTATTTGAATGGCAGGAAAAGAATACATCTGTCCTAAGGCCTGCATATGACATCACAAATAGCGTTTTCCAGAATGTCTTCATATGAATTTTAAAGCCTGAAGTGACCAGTATAATCATCTAATCCATCCTCTGTATTGCAGGGCAGTGAGTTTCATCTGGCAAACGAAGTGTATCACTAATGACACAAGTTCTTAGGTAGCTGCCTTAGATAGATGAGATTAAAAGATCAAGGCAAAATTCCTGCTGTGGGCCTCAGTGAGGACAGGATTTCATCCCCAGGCTCTGTTCAGTGTTCTTTTACTGGCTTTTTATTGGACTTCTTGGGATTTCTTTTCTTTAGTGTTTTTTTTTTTGTTTGTTTGTTTGTTTTCCAGTTGTAAGGTCATGATAATACTATACTCCAAGAACATTAAAATGGTAGAACTACTGTTGATCGAACATCATGGACAATGCATCTTTTAATAGGTCTTAAAAAAAAAAATTCCTAGCCTTTTCCACATTTATGCCATTGTGTATTGTACAAGATAGCAGTACACACCGCAGTCCATTGCTGGGTTGTTTCATTCTGGTTCTTTCTTAGTATTTACATTCCTTCTGGGAATTTCACACATTTTTGCCCAGTTAAGTAGTCCAAAGCATGCCAAATATGTAACCATGTTAATTAGAGTTGTTGAACTACAAATTTTGAGAAACATTATCAATCTGTTCAGTGTTTGTTTCTTTAAAAAAGGGTATCTGATTCAGAAAGATGCCTTACTCAGTAGTTTGCAGACCTAGAAACTCGTATTTTAAAATACCTTCTGGTAAGTCTCATGAAGTCAGTGGATACTTTTCTGCCAAGTATGACGTAGAAGTAGTAAGAAGTTTTTCGCTCTTGAGTTTGTAAAACACTTTTTCAGAGGATAGAAATGATTGTGTAATGAAACTCAGCCCTTTCAAACAACAAAATTTTGTGCATCCAGTAAATGGGATCTTGAGGGCCAATTTTCTAATACCTTTATGAAGGTAAATATTCATGGCACCATTTCTGAAAACAAATTTTTCTTTAGACAAACTCTGTATAGGAGTTTTTATTTGCTTGTTTATTAAAATTCTAGTATATGTGGAAGTCCCTGCAAGGTAGGAGATTTCTCAGAAGCATTATGAAGATTTGGGAGGGAGGAAAAAGAGGGGCATCTGTTTCCATTCCCAATATGATTCAGTTTGCTGAAATTCCATGACTAATAGCTCACAAGTAAATTTGACTGGCAGGTGTTAGCTCTTCAGAACTGTCCAGAGCAGGTGTATACTTCGCTATTTTCAGTCTTTATTAGGTAAGAATTTAACTATTCAGACGGTTTCACAAAGATGCTGACAGTTTATCCAACTTGCAGTAAGTATTAGTACTACCATAAGAACTGGTTCCTGCTTCAGCTTTGTGCTCAGACCGTTACATCAGGTCTTTCAGATTTAATACTCGAAAGCATTGTGGAAGCTTTCAGATGAAATCTCCTAAAAACAGGACAGAGTTTACTGTGACCGTAATTCAGAATACTTTTAACTGAGAAGATTCACCTCAACAAGTCAAGCTTTATCCTGCGTCTTTTCTCTAACTTAGTTGGCTTCCTGATTTCTTATATCTGGAAGAAAAAGCAACCCAGGGCAGAGTTATCCTTCTCTTTCTCCTTAATATTTAATAGAGCTCCTGTCCGTACTTATACACATCTGTTAAATGTGGTCTTCAACTCACCTTCAGGATATTTGTAATTTTTATTTATATTGTGGTTTAACCTGGCTGGTAGCCAAGCATCACACAGCCATTTGCTCACCCTCCCCCCTCCCTCTATGGGATGGGGGAGAGAATGAGAAAGAAATTAAAGCTTGTGGGTTGAGATAGAGACAGTTTATTAGGACAGAAAAGAAAGGAAAATAATAATGATAATAGTACTATTAATAATAACGTGTACGGAGCAAGTGATGCACAGTGTAATTGCTCACCACCTGCTGACCGATGCCCAGCCTAACCCCGAGCAGTCCGGCCCCCCCACCCCGGCCAGCCACCCCTATATATTGTTTAGCATGACCCCAGATGGTATGGAATACCCCTTTGGCTAGTTTGGGTCACCTGTCCTGGGTCTGTCCCCTCCCAGCTCTTACTGCACCCCCAGCCTGCCCATTGGCAGGACAGAGTGAGAAGCTGAAAAGTCCTTGGCTTAGTGTAAGCACTGCTTTGTAACAATTAAAACATCGGGGTGTTATCAGCACTCTTCTCATCCTAATCCAAAACATAGCATTCTACCAGCTGCCAGGAGGAAAATTAACCCTATCCTAGCTGAAACCAGGACAAACATTCAGGCTTTTAAGATGGAGTTTATCTTTCTTTTCATCTTGGATTTGGTTCAGACCTCTTTAGAAGTTGCAGCTCGCTTATTCTTAGACATCTTCCTATGACTGATAGGACATTAAATCTTCCCTCATCCTAGCTAAGCCTTTGTGCATGATGAATTAAACATCTTTGCTGTTTTCACTGATCACAGAAATAACAATTACTCTGTTATTATAATCTCTTAACTTGTTATAAGACCTGCGTAACTTAGAAGGAAAAGGCTGGTTAGATCATTGATTCCACATAGTTCTTTAGAAGCAGAATACATATGGAAAGCTTTTGAGCAAGAGACAGGCCCCCCTGCATTGCACCCAACTATTTGATGTTAGAATCAGAGGGACTGTGTGCTAGTGAGGTCCTTCGGTCTGCTCCACAAGATGCTGTGTGCAATGAGACGCATTTGAAGTGCTTCTACACAAATGCACGCAGTATGAGGAATAAACTGGATGAGCCAGAAGTCTTGGCCCAGTCCCACAGCTACGACATCATTGGCATAAGCAAAACCGGATGGGATGGGTCCTGTGGCTGGTGCGTTGCAGTAGAAGGTTACAGGCTCTTCAGGAGGGACAGGCAGGGTAGAAGAGGAGGGTAGCAATGCACATGAAGGAGGGGCTGGACTGTGTGGAACTTGAAGTTGGCAATGGCAAAGTTGAGAGCCTCTGGGTAAGGATTAAGGGACGAACAAATAAAGGGGATGTTGTTGTGGTAGTCTATTACAGAGCACCTTCCCAGGATGACAACACCGATGAATTATTCTTTGCAGAAATACAAGATGCCTCTAGATCAAGTCCCCTTGTCCTTATGGGGGATTTCAACTTTCCAGATGTCAACTGGGATCACAACACGGCTGACACGAGCAAGTCCAGGAGGTTCATAAAGCACCTAGATAATAACTTCTTGGTGCAGGTGCTAAGGGAGCCAACTAGGAGAGGTGCCCTCCTAGATCCATTGCTGGAGAACAGAGAGGGCCTTGTGGGCGACATGGCAATTGGCGGTTGTCTCGGTCACAGTGACCATGAAGTGGCTGAGTTTAGAATTTATGGCGACAGAAGGAAAACTGCCACCAAAACTTCAGCCCTGGATAAGGGGAAAGCAGACTTCAGGCTGCTCAGGGAACTAGTCAGCAAGGTCCCCTGGGAAACTCCTTTTGATGTCCATCAGTGCTGGTCAGTCTTTAAGCTCTGCCTCCTAAAAGCACAAGATCAGTCAATTCCAAAATATCGGAAGTCAGGCAGGTGGGGCAGAAGGCCGGCCTGGCTGACCAGGGATCTTCTACTGGAGCTTAGGCAGAAAAAGAACCAGCGTACAACTTAACAAAAACATCATCCGATGGGTGAGCAATTGGCTGACAGGCAGGGCTCAAATGGTTGTGGTAAATGGGGCCACATCAGACTGGTGGATGGTCACTAGTGGGGTCCCTCAAGGCTCCATTTTAGGGCCAGTTCTCTTCAATGTTTTTATAAATG
>JALLAJ010001252.1:0-11002 GCA_024635365.1 Aix galericulata | reverse complement strand
AAAATGGAGCATGATCTGACCATACTGGTGTCTGTCGTGCTTTTGGACGTGCTTCCTGCAACAGGGTCCGAACCACAGGTTCCACACATCACAAGCAAACTGCTCTAATATGGGTCCCCCATGGGTGGCAGCTCCTACCAGATCACCTGCTCCTGCGTGGGCTCCTTTCAGGCTACAAGTCCAGCCTGGAGTCTGCTCCAGCAGGGGTTCTTCATAGGCCACAGTCTCCTTCCAGTCAGATCCACCTGCTCCACCATGGGTTACTTCACAGGCTGCAGCATGGAGATCTGCTCTGCTGTGGTACACCATGGGCTGCAGGGGGACAACCTGCTCCACCATGGTCCTCTCCACAGGCCACAGAGGAGCTTTGACTCCGGCACCTGGAGCACCTCTCCCCCTCCTTCTTCACTGAACTTAGTGCCTGCAAAGCTGTTTCTCACTCCTCTCTCTCCCAACTGTTGTTATGCAGCAGGTTTTTTTTTCCCTTTCTTAAATATGATCTTACAGAGGCACAAATATCGCTTATTGGCTCAGCTCTGGATGGTGGCAGGTCCCTTTTTGACATGGCTGAAACTGGCTCTTATCATGGAGCAACTTCTGGATTCTTCTCACAGAGGCCACCCCTGCAGGCCTCTCTGCTACCAAAACCTTGTCATGCAAACCCCGTATAGCATCCTGGGTCAGCTGTTCTGGCTGTGTCCCCTCCTGACTTGTGCACCCTCAGCCTCCTTGCTAGCAGGGCAGCATGAGAAGCTGAAAAGTCCTTGGGTCTATGCAAACATCGTTCTGCAGTAACTAAAAACATCAGTATGTTATCACCACTATTTTCATCAGAAATCCAAAGCACACCACTATGTGAATATCTATGAAGAAAATTAATTCTGTCCTAGCCAAAACCATGACAATGGGGCAACTTCTCTGGGCAATCTGTTCCAGTGCCTCACCACCTTCTGAGTGAAGAATTTCCTCCTAACACCTAATCTAAATCTTCCCTTTTTTTAATTTAAAACTCTTCCCCGTTGTCCTATCACTGTCTGCTTCTGTCACACTCTATCTTTTTTAAAAGCCCACTTTAAGTATTGCCTTCCCCGCTACCAAATCCTTGTCATGTAAACCTAATATAATGTATAAACAATGAATCTCCATGCATTTCTTAAGTTTTGTCTCATGTACATAATTATAACTTTACCAACAAATAATATTATATATTTGAAAATAGAAGTGTACCAGTAAGGGATCATATGTATTTCTGGTAGTGTTGACTTGTATACTGTAACTTTTAAATATCCCTCATCGTGGTCTACAACTCCTCATCGCGGTCTACAACTCCTCATCGCGGTCTACAACTTCCTCGTCAGAGGGAGTAGAGAGGCAGGTGACCTATTCTTTGTAAACACCAGTGATAGGAGCCATGGGAATGGTGTTAAGCTGAGGCAGGGGAAGTTTAGGCTTGACATCAGGAAGAGGTTCTTCACTGAGAGGGTGGTTGCACACTGGAACAGGCTCCCCAGGGAAGTAGTCACTGCACCAAGCCTGTCTGAATTTAAAAAGCAATTGGACTGTGCACTTAGTCACATGGTCTAAACTTTTTGATAGACCTGTGCGGTGCCAGGAGTTGGACTTGATCCTTATGGGTCCCTTTCAACTTGGGATATTCTAGGATTATGTGATTCTATGATTTTATGATTCTAAAGTACCTTTAAACAGTGAGTTAAAAGCTGGGATATCATAGAATCATAGAATGGCTTGGGTTAGAAGGGACCTTAAAGATCATCTAGTTCCAACCCCCCTGCCATAGGCAGGGATGACACCCACTAGATCAAGTTGGCCAAGGCCCCATCCAACCTGGCTTTGAACACCTCCAGAGATGGGGCAGCCACAACTTCTCTTGGCAACCTGTTCCAGTGCCTCACTACCCTTACAGTGAAGAATGACCTCCTAATGTCTAGTCTAAATCTATCCTCTTTTAGTTTAAGACCATTCCCCCTTGTCCTATCATTATCTACTCAAGTAAAGAGTACTTCTCCAACTTTTTTTATAAGACCCCTTTATGTATTGAAAGGTTGCAATGAGGTTTCCCCGGAGCCTTCTCTTTTCCAGGCTGAACGTCCCCAGCTCTCTCAGCCTTTCTTCATAGGAGAGGTGCTCCAGCCCTCTGATGATTTTGTGTCTCTCCTCTGGACTTGCTCTAACAGGTCCACATCTTTCTTGTGCTGAGGGCCCCAAACCTGGATGCGATGCTCCAGGTGGGGCCTCACGAGGGCAGAGTAGAGGGGGACAATCACCTCCCTTGACCTGCTGGTTGACCTCCTTTGATGCAGCCCAGGACACAGTTGGCTTTCTAGGCTGCAAGTGCACACTGATGGCTCATGTCGAGCTTTTTGTCCACCAGAACCTCCAAGTCTCTCGGGGCTGCTCTCAATGAGATCTTCTCCCAGTCTGTACTCCTGTCTGGAATTGCCTTGCCTCAGGTGCAGCACCCTGCACTTGGACTTGTTGAACCTCATTTGGTTCACATGGGCCCACTTCTCCAGCCAGTCTAGGTCTCTTTGAATGGCATCTCTTCCTTCTGTTGTATCAACTTCACCTTGGTGAAGCTTGGTGTCATCTGCAAACTGGCTGAGGGTGCGCTCAATCCCATTGTCTATGTCATTGATGAAGATATTGAAAAGTACCAGTCCCAAGACAGATCCCTGAGGGACACCACTCGTCACTGGCCTCCACCTGGACATAGAACCATTGGGGTGCAGCCATCGAGACAATTCTTTGTGCACCAGATGGTCCACCCTTCAAATCCTTATCTTTATATCATTATAAAGACTAATAATGGGGATCACACTGGTATTATGATCAAACCGTACATTGCAATCACTATATTTTCCTAAGTGTAACTTACAACTGTATTGAAATTTCAGTATATTGATGGATCACTCTATTAAATCAAAAATTCAAATATCCTCAAATAAGTAAATTTGATGTTAAATGTTACTTTCTGGACTTTTTCAATGACCTTTCCATCCTTTTTATATTGTAGAGACCAAAGCTGCACACAAAATTCAAGGTGAGGCCACAACAATGCTAAATATAGTGAGAGAATCACCTTTTTGACTGGCTAGCTATGCTGTGAAATTTAAGTGACTCAAATAAGGATAATGTGAAATTCGTAGTGTTACGATCCTTTTTGATACATAAAGACCATAAGGTCTTGTCTGATCTTGTTTGACTGCCTGTGTATCATACCATTAACTTTCACACAGTTTCCCTTACACTGAGTGTAATGCCCTTGCACTGAGCATAACTGTTTCTTGACTAAAATGTGAAGTGTCCAAGATGCAAGGAATCCATTCCTGATTTGAGGATTCTAAGGATGCAGGATCTACAGGGGTTTTGTTTTAATCGTTGATCATTAAATACAGCCTTTAACCTAGCACCACCAAGTCCACCATTAAGTCATGTCACTAAGCTCTACATCTACACGCTTTTTGAAGACCTCCAAGGATGGTGACTCAGCTACTTTCCTGGGCAGCCTGTTCCAATACTTCACAACCCTTTCAGGGAAGAAATTTTTCCTAATATCCAACCTAAACCTCCCCTGGTGCAACTTAAGCCCATTTCCTCTTGCCTTATCACTTAGTACTTGGGAGAAGAGACTGATCCCCACCTCGCTATAGCCTCCTTTAAGGTAATTACAGAGTACAATAAAGTCTCCCCTGAGCCTCCTTTTCTCTAGGCTAAACAACCCCAGCTCCTTCAGCCGCTCCTCATAAGACTTGTTCTCTAGACCCTTCACCAGCTTTGTTGCCCTTCTCTGGACACACATTTCTCTGGCATCTCAATGTCCTTCTTGTTGTGAGGGGCCCCAAACTGAACACAGCATTCAAGGTGCAGCCTCATAAGAGCTGAGTACAGAGGGACAATCACTTCCCTAGTCCTCCTGGCCACACTGTTTCTGATACAAACCAGAATGATGTTGGACTTCTTGGCCACCTGAGCGCACTGCTGGCTCATATTCAGATGGCTATCGACTTGGTGTCCAACAGGACCTCCAGGGCCTTTTCTGCAGAGATGCTTTCCAGCTGGGTAGCCCCCAGCGTGTGCTGGTGCCTGGGGTTGTTCCTGCCCAGGTAAAGGACTCTGTACTTCTCCTTGTTGAACTGCATGAGATTTTTGTTAGCCCATCTCTCCAGCCTATCAAGGTCCCTCTGGATGACAGCATGATCCTCTGGTGAGTCAGCCACTCCCCCCAGTTTCGTGTCATCCGCAAATTTATTGAGGATGCACTCTACCCCATCATCCAGATCATTAGTGAAGATGCTAAACAGGACTGGACCCCTGAGGTACTCTGCTCATTACTTGCCTCTAACTATGCTTTGCACCACTGACATCTGCCCTCTGGGTCCATCTGTTCAGCCAGTTTTCAATCCACCTCACTGTCTGCTCATCCAGCCCATACATCAGCAGCTTGTCTATGAGGATCTTGTGGGGGACAGTGTCAAGTTTCTTACTGAAGTCTAGGAAGACAATATCCACTGCTCCCCCCTCATCCATCAGGCTGATGACTTCATTATAGAAGCTTATCAGGTTGGTCAGGAATTACTTCCCCTAGGTGAATACATGCTGACTACTGATGGTTTTCTTTGTCCTTCATGTTTCTGGAATTGGTTTCCAGGAATAGTTGCTCCATTACCATTCCAGGGATCTTCCTGTTTAAACAGATCTCCCATTTCCTTCTGGAGAGGGCCCACATTTTCCCTAGTCTTCCTTTTATCAGACATACTTGTAGAAGCTCTTCTTGTTTACCTTGACATCCCTAGCCAGATTCAACTCCATGTGGTATTTAGCTTTCCTAACTTCATCCCTGGATGCTCTGACAATGTCTCTGTATCACTCCCAGGTTACCTGTCCTTGCTTCCACCCTCTGTAGGCCTCCTTTTTTTGTCTGAGTTTGACCAGGAGCTCCTTGTTCATCCATGCAGGCCTCCTATGGCATTTTTGCCTGACTTCCTCTTTGTTGGGATGCATCACTCTTGAGCTTGGAGGAGGTGATCCTTGAATATTAGCCAGCTTTCTTGGGCCTCTCTTCCCTCCAGTGCCTTATTCCATAAGACTCTACCAAGCAGATCCTTGAAGCTGTTCAAAAAGCAGACTCTATCAAGCAGATCCAAAAGCTGTTTTCCTGAAGTCCAGGGTGATAAGCTTGCTGTGCACCCTCCTTGCTGCCCTGAGGGTCTTGAACTCTACCATCCCATGGTCACTGCAGCCAAGGCTGCCTTTGGCCTTCACATTCCCCACCAGCCCCTCCTCGTTGGTGAGAATGATGTCCAGCTGAGTACCTCTCCTTGTTGGTTCCTTTATCACTTGGAGGAGGAAGTTGTCATCAATGCATTCCAGGAACCTCCTGGATTGCCCGTGCCCTGCTGTGTTGTCTCTCCAACAGATATCAGAGTGGTTAATGCCCCCATGAGAACCAGGATTTGTGAACGTGAGGCTGTTCCTATCTGTCTGTGGCCTCATCTGCTTGGCCTTCCTGTTTGAGTGGCCTGTAGCAGAGTCCCACTATAATGCTGCCTAAAAAAACCACCTGCTTCTGGAAAAAAAAAAAAAAAAAAGTTTGGAATATGATATGTGAGAATTAAAGTTGCGTTTTTGCAGTGGAAAATTCCACTAACCTTGCATATTCAAAAGTGATTGTGCAGGCATAACAGTGGGGAGTATGTTAAGCAGATAAGGGGACAGTGGAAGTTCCCACCATCCCAAAATAAGGAGGATAGAAAAGAAAAACAGGATGAGCAGTGCAAAATCAGTAAAAAGAAAAAATCACGGGCCCTCTAGTCACAAAAGAAGGAAAAAAAAGGAAAAGGAGAAATTAATGGTTGGTCAAATAAAATCATGTGGTAATAAAAATATATGGTATAGTAATGTGTCGAGTAATTTGTGAACATGTAATACTCAACCAATGAGGAAACAGGGGAGGAATCAAGCGTTGGGTAATAGGGAATATAAGGTTATGATATAATTTTGGCTTATATTCAGACAGCTATTGACCAATACCCCCAGGTCCCTTTCTGCCAGGCAGCTTTCTAACTGATCTTCCCCCAGCCTGTAACATTGCATGGGGATGTTGTGCCCTAAGTGCAGGATTGGGCACTTAGCCTCGTTGAACCTCATACAGTTGGTCTCCTCCCAGCCTATCCAGATCCCTCTGTAGAACCTTCCTACCCTCGAGCAGATCAGCACTTGTGCCTAACTTGGTGTCATCTGCAAACTTACTGAGGGTGCACTCTTTTGGTGCCTTTGTGTGCTGCGTTGTTAAGTCCTGGGGGGGGAGGGGGGTCGTTGGTGGAGAAGAGCTTTTGGCGGGTTGTGCAGGGCTTATTCCCATGTAAATAAGGGTGTTGGTGAGTTTGGCAGGGAGATCTTTCCTTTTATGTTGCAAGTGTTTGTCCTCCCTATATGTGAGGGATATATGTTAAAAGGGCATTGAGAGAAGGTCTGTCCCTGTTTATGGGGATGGATTTGTGACAATAATGATTATCAATGTATGTGGAAAGGTGCAGGCTTGGGGATGTTATAAATGAGGTCTCAATTCAATCTGAATTTTTTAATATTTATAAAACAAATATTTCTAAAAGGTATAGAAGCTATAAAAGGTATAAAAGGCAAGTAAACAGCGCTGGGTGTGCGGGGAGTCTACGCTCCACCAACATGCACACACACACATCAAACATTCTAAATACATGTATACAGAACATTGCTTTACATAATAACCCGAGTATGCCTATACATACATACAATCAGGATAGGTAACAAACAATCATTTAAGTTCCATAACTTAACAGTCTCCTTTTCCATTCCTTTTGAACAATGTCTTGCTTTAAGTTGTCTCCTTTTCAAGGCCAATAGGCCTGGGTCAAAAGGCACGTCCAGGTCAACAGGGGGCGTAACAGCAAAGGCCTTCGATGGCTGTAGCAGCAGAGGGGCCCATGGCGATGGCGTAGCAGTCGGATCAGTAAAGGAGCCCGCAGCTCCCTCACTATCTGGCAAACCACACGTTTCTGACTGTGGTCCTACAGGGCTCTTTAAGGCCTCAGAGACTGCTCGCCAGGTGCCGAGCAATCCCACTGCAACCTTGCCATTTTTAGTTGCAGAGTCCCACACCTTGACCTCAGTTTGGTCCCATATTTCAGCATCATAATCTGTCCGATTGTTAATAAGGAGAATAAGCCGTAAGGTTACCAGGACAGTCTTTGCTCCTAAGGACGTATGATTCCCCATAATGCGCAACTGCTTACCAGCAAGAGGCAGTTGTGTCCGCGGGTCCGCTTCTCTCAGCTCGAGCTTTTCTCCAGCTCCAGTGCGCCTGTTTCCAGCAACTTTCTGTACGAGCTTCTCTGAGCAGTTTGCTGAGTCTGGCCAAACCTGTCTTCGTGAGGCAATCAAAGTGCCTGTTCCCGTCCTGGTCTCCATTCTCCCAGCCTGTTCCTCTTTACTCCTTTTTCCTGCTTCTTTATTGATGTAACTTCATGGTGCTGCCTTTTTTATCTTGAGGGCAGGCTCCCCTCTTATACCCTTCTCTCCACAGCAGTTCTTTTTAAAACAACTTTTCATTGGTCAGACAACTTTGAATGTAACAACAACAGCAAACACACAGAAACATCCATGCCTTAACAGCTGGAGAACAAGAGAACCAGCTGGGGAACAAGAAACTGGAGACTGTATGGAGTCTCCTGAATCACCCTTCTTTGTTCCCTCTAAACTCTTTTATATTCCTGATGGCCTGGTCGTTAAGAGTCTAATGTTATCTCAGTCACAGGGTTTTCCAACCCCCATGGCCACATTCCCAAATCTCCCCCTTCTTTATTAATATCAACCATTTTCTAGACACGAATTACCACTCCATATATAACAGGGAGAATTGTTCTGGGGTGCTTGTCTTTACACGTGGAGAAGGCACAGGTTTGGAGGAGCACTGCCAGGGGTGCCTATCACTATTTGTAGGTACGTTCACCCCTCACCCAGTCACCACCCTCTTAACAAAAAGAGTATACAGATATGCTACCCTGTGCATTCATGAGGGAGTGATACCAGGCCGGGAGTCCCTCAGGGGCCACCCTAGTTAGAAATGCAGAGTGCAGTAGAGGTATCCTCTACCCTAGGCGGAATGAGAAAACGGGACCCCTCTTTCATCACACGCATAATGGAGTGGGATATGAGGAATAGCTAGAGCGAAACTAACCCTCTAGCTCGAGGGAGACAAAAGTAGACCTGCGAGTGTGTACACATAGTACGCATGCGCTGTATGCATGACACTCAGTCGGCTTCATTCGAACCGCGCTCGGCTATTTCCGTTTCTTTTGTTTTAAACTCTGAGTCGGGGTCAGGGGAGGAAAGACAAAGTGGTTTGTTTTTTTGTTTGTTTTGTTTTTTCTTCCCCCTCCCCCCCCTCTCTTTTGCGGGGGAAGGGAAAAATAAAAGCAGAACTGGGAGGAAAACACGGAGGGGGGATTCACACCCGGAGATAAAAGATTCCTGCTCCTTCCATTTTTCCCAGTAGCCGGGTACAGCGTTGCTCCTCTCCTCTCCTGCCACTGCCGCTTGCTGACAGGTTAGTCTGCCGCTCTACGGTGCTGGACGGGGACAACACCGGGTCGGGTGAGGGCATACGGGGGAAAGGCTGTGCTTGAACTGTCTATGATGCAGAAAATGTACGTTTTTGTCTCGGTGAGTTCGATGGTGTTTTAATAGATAGTGTGGGTTTTTGTTCTTAACCTCCTCCCCCTGCTGCCGCTCCCCCCTCCCCCGCCCGTTCCCCTAGGATGTGCGAGTCTTCTGCTGGCTGTCGGAGTTAAAAGGACTGTATGTGTGCACTTCTGTGCACGTTAATAAGATGGCATTTTTCAGTGCGTAAGAATACCTTTTTCTTCCCCCACCCCCCTTTCAATTTTCACCCCTCCCTTTCCTTTTGTAACTGTTAAGCTTCCTGGCTTGCGGAGGAGTGGGAGCACTTCCTTCTGTATGTGTGCATGGTCAGTATGCCTCTGCATCCTGCCAGTTGTTCTTAAGTTTGCGTGGAGACCTTGCATTGCTGTGCATTGGCTTAGGCATGTACCTCAGCAGGGTGATAAGGAACGCTTTCGTGTTTGTGAAGAGGTGATGGTAGAGTTGAGATGGGAGCTGAGTCATGTTAAGAGAGCTTTTCCTCCCGTCCTGCTCCTCCGTTCATGGCTTTGCATGGATTAAAACCCCACTGTTTTGGCGGGGGGAGGGGAAGGAATCTGTCTCTAGTCAGAATGGAGTGGGCATATTCCTTGCTAAATGACCTCATTTATACAGATGTGAGGTTGCAATGCTGCGTGTAGCTTTCAAGTTCTATGAGAAGTAGGACTTGAAGTAGATTTAAAAAATAAATGATTGTGGTTTGCATTGGGGTGTGCCCAGCCCCCCTCCTCCCCACCCTGAGAGTTTCTAGTTATTTTCTACAAAGGTTGAGTTTGCCAGTGAGTTGTGGTGCTATGGAATAATGTGGCAATTGGTCTCTTGTCAAAAAGTAACTGATTCCACTTCAGAGTGTCCTGTGAAGAAACTACAGGACACTTAATACTCTAATATTACGGTTATATAATATTTAGATGCTCTTTACTAGATCATGTATATTTTGTTTGGGGAAATGTTGTGTACTCCATAATTTTGTGTATGTGTAGTCTCAAATCAGTTTAGCTTTTTTTTTTTTTTCTTTTCCTTCTTCCCCCTATGCATATGAAATATGGGTGACTGAGAAACCTAGATCTAGAAATTCTGTTTGATAACCCGTGTGTGCTCTGGAACGTTCCTTTAAAAGTGTTTTGCTTTGGTATTTTTCAGGAGCCCTGCATAATTATCTGCGTATATTTCTTAAAATTAAGGTTGTGGATAAGAAGATTCACATTTAAAAAAATAAACAAACAAAAAAACAAAAAAACACACAGATGCTATCTAAACACAGTATTCATTCTAACTTATAAATTTCATGTGCATAATGATCCTTTTCTGGAGTAAAGTAGTTTTAGATCAAAATGTCTCTCCAGGAAGCTAGTTCATAAATATATTAAAAATGCATGTAAACTTTAAGCTAGATATGTCTGTAAAGGGAATGTATGTTTTGGGAAAAACACTGCATCTATGCAGTGTTTTACCCTTTCAGCTATTGTTTTTAATAGGTGATGTGGGCTTACTTAAAAATATATCTTGTAAGAATGTAAGTGTATAATATTCCTGTTTGTGTATATCTCCCTTCATTCTTTCATATTGGGATAGTGGTCTGACTGGTATGTAGCTTGAGACAGATACTAAACAAAAGCCGTTATCAGTAGCTCAGCAGTATTTGGTAATGCAACACATATAAAAATGTTGATGTTTTTGAATGTCCTGTGGTCTGAACTGTTTCCTTTTTGAAATTACTAGTAGGCCGAGTAACAATTCAAACGCTACCCCTTTGTGAGGTGGTAGGGACTCTGTCAAGTTTGAAGGGAGGCAAGAGAAACACAGAATCATCTAGGTTGGAAGAGACCTCCAAGATCACCTAGTCCAATTTCTGACCTAACACTAACAAGTCCTTCACTAAACCATATCACTAAGCTCTACATCTAAATGTCTTTTAAAGACCTCCAGGGATGGTCACTCAACCACTTCCCTGGGCAGCCCATTCCAATGCCTAACAACCCTCTCGGTAAAGAAGTTCTTCCTAATATCCAATCTAAACCTCCCCTGGTGCAGCTTTAGCCCGTTCCCCCTCGTCCTGTCACCAGGCACGTGGGAGAATAGACCAATCCCCATCTCACTACACTCCCCTTTAAGGTACCTGTGGAGAGCAATAAGGTTGCCCCTGAGCCTCCTCTTCTCCAGGCTGAACAAGCCCAGCTCCCTTAGCCGCTCCTCGTAAGACTTGTTCTCCAGACCCCTCACCAGCTTCAGTGCCCTTCTCTGGACACGCTTGAGCACCTCCATGTCCTTCTTGTAGCGAGGG
>JALLAJ010001251.1:0-11166 GCA_024635365.1 Aix galericulata | reverse complement strand
CGTGGTCACTCTGCCCAAGACAGCTCCTGACAACCACATCCTCCACCAGCCCTTCTCTGTTTGCAAACAGAAGGTCTAGCAGGGCACCACCCCTGGTAGCTTCCTGACACAGCTGGTTAGTGAGCCTATCTTTCACGCCCTCCAGAAACCTCCTAGACTGCTTTCTCTAGGCTGTGTCGTGCTTCCAGGATATGTCAGGGAAGTTGAAGCCCCCCCACGAACAAGCACCGACGGTTTAGCAACTTCTGTCCACTGCCTGTAGAACTCCTCATCCGTCTCCTCATCCTGGTTCGGCGGTCTACAACAGACCCCCACCAGGATGCTTGCCTTGTTGGCCTTCCCACAGATCATAACCCAAAGCAACTCAACCTTGTCATTCCCAGCCTCAAGTTCCACAACATCAAAAGACTCTCTAATATAGAGAGCTACACCACCACCCCTTCTGTGCTGCCTGTCCCTTCTGAAGAGCCTATAGCCAGTCATTGCAGCACTCCAGTCATGACAGTGGTCCCACCGCGTCTCCGTGATAGCAACCAAGTCGTAGCCTGCCCGCTACACGATGGCTTCCAGCTCCTCCTGTTTGTTACCCATGCTGCATGCATTAGCGTAGATGCACTTCAGCTGGGCCATTGCCTTATCCCCTGGCCTTGCCATTGCCCCCCCTGGCACAGCTCCAACAATCCTTGCTTCAGCCCCATCCCCCATCTTACCAAGTTTAAAGCCCTCTCAATGAGCCCCGCCAGCTCCTGGCCCAGGATCCTTTTTCCCCTAAAAGATAGGGACCCGTCTACGGCCATCAGGCCAGGTGCCGAGTATAGTGCCCCATGGTCGAAAAACCCAAGATTTCTGCGTTGGCACCAGCCCCGGAGCCACGTACTTATCAGGTGGGCTTTCCATGTCCTCTCCGTATCCCTCCCTGCCACCGTAGGGATGGATGAAAACACCACTTGCACCCCCGTTCCATCCACTAACCTTCCCAGCCCCCTAAACTCTTTTTTGATAGCCTTCAGGCTTCTCTCTTCAATATCATCACTATTGCCTGGACTATCAAGAGAGGATAATAGTCAGAGGGGCGAACCAGGTTGGGAAGCTTCCTGGCAACATCCCCGACCCTGGCCCCAGGGAGGCAGCAGACTTCCCTACGGGTAGGGTCAGGCCAACAAATAGGGCCCTCTGTTCCCCTAAGAAGAGAGCCTCCCACAACAATAACCCTCCTATCTTTCTTGGTGGAGGCAGTCCTGAGGTGTGGAGTCGACCTCCTCGCCCTAGGCATCCTCCTGGGAACACTTGCTACCTCTTCCTCACCCACTGGTCTCTCGAGCTCCAGAGCCTCAAACCTGTTGCATAAGGACACCTGGGAAGGTGGGGCCAGAAGGGGAGGGCATCACCTGTGATGTCGAGCAGGGACCTGTTTCCATTCCTCCTCAACTCCCAGGTCCCCTCCCTCTGCCCAACAGCGACAGGGTAGGGGGTCCACCCCCATTTGGGGTGTCTCACCCTGGTACCTCTCCTTGAAGCCCTGCAAGGAGTCACTCCACAAGTCTATCTCCCGCTCACACACCCTGATATCCCTCAACCTCTCCATCTCCTCCTTGAGCTCTGCCACCATGCGCACCAGGTCATCCACCTGCTCACACCTCACGCACGCAATTTCTCTGCCTCCCGCCGATGGCAGCAACAGGCTCAGACACTCACCACATCCGGTGACCTGAACTGCTGCATTTTTGAACGGGTAGTCGGTCTGAGTGCGTACCGCCTTCCTGGAGAGCGCACCGTGCCTGGTGGAGACCATTATCACCTAGCTAACGGCTGTCGTTACAAGAGGTGTTCGTATGGGCGGTGGGAGCGCTCTGCCCTACCTGCTCGCTCTGCCTGCGCGAACTGCCGCGCCACGCCCTATTCGCCACGCTCCCTAGGGGCTGCTTTTGAACGGCTGGGGAGGGGGCGCTGCTGGCTCCGCCTACGCCTCGTCAGCCTCCCTCACGAGGGCTGCCGGGTCCTGGCGGCTCCCTCAAGTAGGCTCGATGCCGGAAAAATTAGCCCTGCCTGGCCCGATCCCCCGCTCCGCTGCAGAACACGTCTGCCCCGGAGCCGATCGCCTCGGCAAATACTACTCCTATTACCCGTGCTGTTAGTGTCAGTGGCATCCTCCTGGTACCGTTTCTGTCTTTGTCGCCCCTTACTCTCTCCCTTTTCTTTTTGCCACTGACCATTCACCACAAATGGATGAGACGCATGATTACTAGTTAGGAAAGAGAGTGTAAGGTCTGCTATACGGCTGCAGGTAGTGCCAGCTGAAACCCTAGACGCTATTTGTGAAAGAGCCTGCCGGTGGTCATTTGGCAGTGTAATCTGCGTCTCTGCACTCCTGCCTGCCCCGCAATAAAGCTAAGTCGTCATTAGTAATCCGTAGAATGTGGCAACCCCATGGAATGTTATCCAGAAACATAGTTATAACCTGCGCGGCTCCTATTCCCGCGTCCCTCCGCGGCTCCATTGTTCAGGTCGGTGTGTAGAGTGTTTCAACGTCTCTCAGGTGTTCCGGCGTCCGCCAGGTCTGACCTTGTCTCTCGTAGTTGGCCGTAGCCCTGCAGCGTCAGTCAGTGCTCTCTCCGTGCGGTGGTAGGCTTGCCGTGTGCCTCGGGTCTCCCGGCGCCGCTCCGATGTCCCGGCGCCGCTCCGATGTCATGGCGCCGCTCCGATGTCCCGGCGCCGCTGCTGTCAGCCTGTTCGGGTCTCTCCTGTTCAGGTCTCAGCCTGTTCGGGCGCCATTTGTTAGAGCGCGGGCGCCACTTGTCGGTTCGCAGAAGGAACAAATGCAGCCGACTCCATATGAGTGGTAAAGCATAGTTCAACTTTATTGTCCGGATAGCCTAACTTTTATAGTGAACTTAACAGGGGCGGACAGTGTTTCACACAAGATTATTGGTCAAAAGCACTCAGACAAACAACTACAAGAAAACAACCCCACCTGCAAGAAAACAACCCCCTTGTGATTAGCAGTCGCATAGACCTTGTCCTTGAAGCCAGCTACTGGTAACAATATTTTTCTGAATTCCTCAATTGGGAGATGTGGGAACACTGTCATGGGAACTTCTCATAGTTGCCCTGTTAGCTTGGTTTGCTCAGCTACAGCAAGCCATGGGATTTTTGCTGTTTCAAAAAATCCCTTAACACCTTGGCGGGTTTGTGGGAGTGGTCCGATATAGTCAATTTGCCAGGCCTCACCATATTGAAACCCTAGCCATCTCCCCCTGTTCCAGGGAGATTTTACCTTCATGGCTTTCTTGATTGCAGCATAGGTCTCACACTCATGGGTAACCTGTGTGATGGCCTCAATGGTCAGGTCCACCCCTCGATCACGAGCCCATCTGTATGTGGCATCCCTCCCCAGATGTCCTGATGTTTCATGGGCCCATCGAGCTACAAACAGCTCACTCTTATATCCCCATTCCAGGTCCACCTGAGCCACTTCAATTTTCGAAGCTCGATTCACTTCTTCGTTGTTCTGATGTTCTTCAGTAGTGCGACTCTTGGGAGTTTGGGCATCTACATGACGTACTTTAACATCCAGGTTTTCTACCCGGGCAGCAATATCTTGCACAGGGTAGCAGCCCAGATAGGTTTACCTCTGCGCTGCCAGTTGCTCTGTTTCCATTGCTGCAGCCACCCCCACAGAGCATTTGCCACCATCCATGAGTCAGTGTAGAGACACAGTGCTGGCCATTTTTCTCTTTCGGCGATCTCTAGGGCTAGTTGTATGGCTTTTACTTCTGCATACTGACTCGACTCGCCTTCCCCTTCCATGGCCTCCACAACTTGTCGTGTGGGACNACATTCATCGGGATATAGTGACATCCATCCTGCCATTTTACCCCCAAGAACTGGATTTCCTGTGCAGGCCCCTTGACCTTACTCTGTTTAATGGCAAAACCAGCTTTCAGGAGAATTTGGATTACTGTCTTCCTTTTCTCAAAAACTTCTTCTGCTGTGTTGCCCCACACGAGGATGTCATCGATGTACTGCAGGTGTTCAGGAGCTCCCCCTTGTTCCAGTGCAGACCGGATCAGTCCATGGCAAATAGTAGGGCTGTGTTTCCACCCCTGGGGCAGTCAATTCCAGGTGTATTGGATGCCCCTCCAAGTGAAAGCAAACTGCGGCCTGCATGCTGCTGCCAAAGGAATGGAGAAAAATGCATTAGCAATATCAACTGTGGCGTACCACTTGGCTGCCTTTGACTCTAGTTCGTACTGAAGTTCTAGCATGTCCGGCACTGCAGCACTCAGCGGTGGCGTGACTTCGTTCAGGCCGCAATAGTCCACCATTTGCCTCCACTCGCCATTAGACTTTCGCACTGGCCATGTGGGACTATTAAAGGGTGAGCAAGTCTTGCTGATCACTCCTTGACTCTCCAATCGGTGAACCAACTCATGGATGGGAATCAGGGAGTCTCGGTTCGTGCGATATTGCCGTCAGTGCACTGTTGTAGTAGCAATTGGTACCTGCTGTTCTTCAACCTTCAGCAATCCTACAATGGAAGGGTCTTCTGAAAGGCCTGGCAGGGTAAACAGCTGCCTAATCTTCTCTGTGCTCAAAGCAGCTATGCCAAAAGTCTACTGGTATCCTTTTGGATCCTTGAAGAACCCTCTCTTGAGGTAGTCTATGCCAAGGATGCACAGAGCCTCTGGGCCAGTCACAATGGGATGCTTTTGCCACTCATTCCCAGTTAGACTCACTTCAGCTTCCAATACAGATAGTTGTTGGGATCCCCCTGTCACTCCAGAGATACAGATGAGTTCTGTCCCTTGGTAGCCTGATGGCATTAAGGTACATTGTGCGCCAGTGTCCACTAGAGCTTTGTATTCTTGTGGTTCTGATGTGCCAGGCCATCGGATCCACACAGTCCAATAAATCCGGTTATCCCTCTCCCCTACCTGGCCAGAGGCAGGGCCCCTCTAGTCCTGGTTGGAGCGTCTGCCGCTTAATTCTTGCAGATGAGAAGCAGAGGTCCCTTCATCAGGGTCAAGAATAACATCAGCTCTTCTACTGCCTCTGGGAAACTGCCCAACAGAAACTGGAGCAGCATTTTCTTAGGAGCCCCTCTTCTTGCTGCTGTAATTCCTTTCAGTTCACGTATCCAAGCAGCTAGGGTTGAAGTAGGTACACCATCCCATTTCCTCATATCTTCCCCGTGGTCGCGCAGATAAAACCACAACGTGCCACGTGGTGTGTGTCTTGGGTACTCTCTCTCTTGAGCAGGAAAATGATGATTCTTAGTGGCTGAAATATCACTCCGTCTAGATGAGGAGGGATATGCTCGTTCTACGAGGTGGTCAAGTCTTTTGGACAGTTTCTCCACAGCTGAGACACAGGCCCGTAGCAGAGCAGAGAGATTGTCTTCATATTTTTGAAGCTGGCAGGACATATCATACACTGTTGGTCCCATCCCCTCATCCCAGTGAATTACTGCCAGTGTACTGGCATGTGCTGATGGTGCACTCCGCACCAATTTACGCCACATAGATGTTGTGCACTGGACTTCATCGGGATCTTGAGGTGTCTGGGTGTTGTCCAAATCACTATAAATCATCTCCAGCACAGCTAATTCCTGCAGATGCTGGAGACCTTTATCCATAGTGGTCCACTTGCCTACTTGATATACAATATCTTCCTTATGGGGATATCTTTCTTTCACAGCTGCCAGGAGTTGCCTCCAGAGGCTGAGAACCTGTGTCCCTCTCCCAATTCCTTTGTCAATTACCATTTCTCTAGAGAGGGATCCCAGCTGCTTGGCTTCATTGCCTTCTAATTGTTGGCTATTGGCCCCCGCATCCCAGCATCGAAGCAGCCAGGTGAGGATGTGTTCACCTGAGCGTTGACCATAATCCTTTAGTATTTCTCGCAATTCACTCAGGGATAGGGATTCAGTGGTTTCTGATTCCTTTATGTTTTCCATCTCTTCTTCCTGCTGTTTTTGTGATGACTCTGCTTTAGAGGTGCCTGCCATTTCCCCTTCTCCCTCCTTCTTAGGAGATGCTTCTTCCCTTACTAAACGAGCTGACCTCCGTTTCCATTGTTTTGACTTGACTATGGGGGCAACTGATACCATAGTCGGTTGGTCCTCTGGGTCATCCACAGCATGTGTTACTTGGACATCAGATTCAGAGACTTCCTCCCTCTCTTCAAGGTGCTGGATGATGTTAAATAGTGTTAAATAGCCAGGACCCAGCACAATGCTGCAAGCTGTTGTTCTCTGGCATTATCAGGGTCAGGACATACAACTCTCAAACATTCTACCAGGTTTTTAGGATTTTGCAGTTGTTCAGGGGTGAAGTTCAAAACTATTGGAGGAGACACCCGTGACAGGGTGTCCTGCCAACATCACCCCACACACCTTGCCATCCGCCACCATACTGTTTCGAGACAGATTCCCGGGTAAGCTTTCTAAACAATCGACTAATCTTAGAGAGAAAAGGAAACCCGTTATTCAGAATTAGAAATAGCAATATATGGGTTACACATGGATATTCAAAATACTCCCAAACTGTTGTAATTAGCCCACCGTGAAAGAAGGAGGAGGTACCATTCCTGATATTATTCATAAACTGACATCCAGATGAGGAAAGGAAGGCAGTGTAGTTCTGAATATTCTCTAAAAGATAGTTTCCATGAGACCCAAATGATAACAGTGCAGAGCCTGAATGCCAGATTAAACTCAAGGCCAGTGCTTGGCAGCACAGAGAATTCAAAAAAATGAACACAGATTGTAGCACATTCTCGGATCGGATATAGAGGAGAAAGGAGATCATGACACGGATTGCATGACATACGATCAAACAAGCCAATATTAACAGGACACTGAACATGGTTACTAGCAAGTAAGTGTGTTAGTTGTACGTGTTTTAATCAATTCTATTGTTATCTCAACCCTTCGAGCCCCACATTGGGCTCCAAAAAGGACTGTGGTGGTTTTACCTTGCTAGGCAGCTAAACACCATAACCACTCTCTCACTCCCCCTCCTTAGATGAGGAGGGGAAGATGTAAAGGAAAGAACAACTCATGGGTTGAGATAAGGATAATTTAATTAAAGAGAAAAAATAATTAAAAGGGAAATAACCCCCCTAGGAGGGTTAGAGAGAGTCCTGATGCTGTGCCAGTACTGCTCAGCAGTAGACACAACACTGGTGTGATAACACTGCTGTTTTCACACCAGTGCATACAAGCTACAAGTGCAGAGCACAGCACTGTATGGGCTGCTGCAGGGAAAGTTAACATCCCAGTCAAACCCAGTACACCATTCTATCTACTGCTAACCCCTATAACCCAGCTCCTAAATGGAAGAGTGTTTAGCTTTGTATTAAATACAGGATCAGAGTTATTATCTAGATATATCACTCTTAACTGAACACTACACTATTCCACAGATCACCAGCCTCCCAAATGACCTTAACTACACACATCAATGTCTTTTGCTACTATATGTTCTTGTGTTCCTAAGCTGAATAACGCATGTGCTCCTCGCATGGCATCTCCCCGAGGACCAGTAGCACCCTTCCCCAAGCAGAGGCACTCTTGTTGATTCCAGAGCTCAGGCATGCAGCCCTCCCAAATTCACAGCATCCTTGCCCTTTCTGCTCATGAAAGTGAGAAACAAAAGCTTACCAAAAAAATAAAAAATAAAAGAACTTGCTAAACGCTTAGTAAAACGTACTATGGGCTTGAAATTAAATAAGGACAGATAAAACACAACTAAGCAGTATCCTGAGCCTATGCCCGGCATGATGCTTAGGTCCAACTCCCCTCTTTCTGCACAGCACCTTTTCATGTCAACTACAACATAACTGGAAGACAGTTCTTTAAAAACCTTTTCAGCTAACAGAGTAATGCTTTAGAGCAAAAGTCAGAAGGAGAAAGAAGTAAGAACCATACTGTACCACAGCTGAAGTATCAAATTAAAAACATTACCGATGCAGTCAATTTTACAGTGGTGGTGCCACAAAGACTGTCAGGAACAACAAAGCTTTGAAGTCACAAAACCCTCTTCGAAACCTGGCTCCAAGCAACTATTGCTTTTAAGTTTCAACTATTCTGTACAGCAATTTTAAGTGAAAGGGTCTGGTAAGCCTGAAGCACTTTGAATCGAAAATAAATAATAATAATAATTAATAATAATAATAATAATAATAATAATAATAATAATGAGATCCTGTGATTTAGCTCCAGCTTCAAAAAATACAAATTAGATGATTTATGTCAGGCTCTTCTTTGTATGGAGGGAGGGGTTTTGTAAAGCTCATGCAGATTTTTCTAAGTCATTTAAATACTACAGATATGAAAGGCCATACTGGTGCAATACAGGTCTTTCTAATTCTGATTTCTGTTTCTTATGATTATCAAGTTTCGCTGAACAGATTTAGTTATTTCTTCTTCTAAGCATCCAAGAATAGGCTGACCTTGGTCACTAAAATCCTTCCATTGACTAAGCAAAGTGAAACCCTCTTTCCTTATGAACTTGTGGCATCCTTCAATACCGCAGCACAGTCCCTGTATTCTCATTCAGGTGCTCCCAGGTTTCCAGAAATGTCACAAGTCAGGAGGACAATGAAAATCAAATCACTTTTCCTTCAGCAGGTCCTCATAACACATTCAGCTTGCTGTGTTTTCCATTGTTTTAAATCTGTAACGTCCTCTTCAGTTTGTAAGTTTTTAATTGGAACTGTAAGACAGGCAATTGTTCTCACATTTTGAGAACTCTTGCAGACCCAGCATCACTACGGGCTTGTTACTGAGCGTTTTACCCTGTAGGGTCTGTCAGTTTGATGTAATTGTTTTCACCACCATTTTTTTTTGTCACAATCATTTCACTCAGACTTCTACATCCTCTCCACTCTTTTAACAGAGTCAGAGACCAGTAGACTTTTATCACTGCTCACTACCTGTATCACTCCATTTAAGTGCTCACTACTTCAGAAATTCAGACACAAAACGGACAGATGATACTCGATAAAAATAATTTTCATTTGAACATAAGCTTTGCAGTAAACTCTCCATCTCATTCCTCCCCTCGTCATGATCATAAAGACAACAGCTGAAGTTTTAATCTTCTCTAAGAAAGATTCCCCAACCCTGTCCTGAATGAAGGCATCTAAAGGAACCTATTTTCTCAGTTTGGTCTCATGGTCAGTCTTGATTGTGTCTGTCTCAGCTATCACTTCACAACTTCTCCACCTACTATACATCACTTCAGTGCTTCGCTTCTCCACATTGTTTGCAGCCTTTACTCCCATTGCTCTTTGAGCTTCAGATTGAACTTACATCTGCTTTCAAAGACATTCTGCAAAGCAATTAATGTCAGCTTGCCCTCTTCATTAACGGCTCCTATACAATCTATTAACTTGCCATTTTTAATTATCTTGGTTTGCAAGATCTTTGGACAGCAAACGAACTTAAAGCTTTGTAAATACACATGATTAACACAAAAGCAGCAATACAGTTCCAAGTAAGTCACATTTGAACCAGAAAATATAAGGCTGCAGAAGTAAAACTCCAGTACTTTGAATTAAATTTCAGATGAAACAAGGCAGTAGATCAGAGATCTCCAGTATGCCATGCTCAATATAGCTCACATTGCTACAATCAGGAAGCAGTGCTCTAGCAGAACATTCTAATTAGCTTTCAAAATAAATCTCAAGTAGGGGGTGTAATAATCAAGTTGGCAAACTCAATTTGAACATGAAACACATTGATTTCTTCTGTGGCTAATCACCATCATGATTCTAAATTATAAAGATCAGAAATTCTCTTCTCCCTCAATGTATACAGTAAATTGCAAACCAACAACAGCCCACAGAACTATAATTGCTATCCTAACAGGATAAAAACGCCTACTTGTCCTATTGTTTTTGTCAGTCCATCTTCTCTCTACCTTTTTCCTCTGCTAGTTTATTTTACCTACTTGTTCACCACAAATATGAACTTCAAGGTTATAAAACTGAAAAGCTTTTTCCAGATGTTGCCACAGAACAAAGAGGACTACCTCCTCACTTCACAACTGAGAGTAATTCTTTGGATGGCCCAAAAATCTGCTCTTCCTTGCAATAATAAATTGCATATTCTTAGATTAGTCAATAACCAAGATTAATCACTAATATTAGGAATGGAATAAAGCTGGAAGCTCTTTCAGGACACCCTTCTGAGAACGCAAGAGCTCTCCATCCCCCAGCAGAAGAAATTGAGCAGAGAAGGTGGGCTAGCGGCATGGCTGAGCAAGGACCTGCAGCTTAAACTGAGGGAAAAGAGGGAAATGCACAGGAAGTGGAAGCAGGGTTGTGTAGCCTGGGAGAAATACAGCGGTGTCGTCCAGATGTGTAGAGACAGGATCAGGAAAGCCAAGTCACGGATGGAGCTGAACTGGGCAAGGGATGTGAAGAATAACAAGGGGTTCTACAGATAAATAGGCAGCAGGAGACAGGCCAAGGAGAGTGTTCCCCCTCTGATAAACGAGACGGGAGAACTGGCTTCCTCAGACATGGAAAAAGTTGAGATACTTAATAAGTGTTTTGTCTTATTCTTCACTGGTGGTCAAGTTGGTCAAATGTCTGTCAGGACCCTGAATCTCAAGGAGAGGGTGAGAGGAGTGGATTCCGTCCCACTGTGACAGTGGAACAAGCCCCAGACCACCTAAGAAAATTGGATGTGTATAAGCCGATGTGGCCAGATGGGATACATCCCATACCATTCATGTGAAGCCAGGGATAGAAGAATGGGGGCTTGTTTAATCACATTAGGCCGCACCTCGAGTACTGTGTTCAGTTTTGGGCCCCTCGCTACAAGAAGGACATCGAGGTGCTCGAGCGAGTCCAGAGAAGGGCAACAAAGCTGGTGAGGGGTGTGGAGAACAAGTCCTACGAGGAGCTGGGTTTGTTCAGCCTGGAGAAAAGGAGGCTCAGGGGCGACTGTCGTGGTTCTGCTCGAGTGGGCAGCTGAGCTCCACCACAGCCGCTCTCTCACTCCCCCTCCGCAAAGAGGAATGGGGAGAAAATATGTGAAAAGGGCTCAAAGGTTGAGATAAGGACGAGAAAATCACGCAATAGTTATTGTAACGGGCAAAACAGACTCGGCATAGGGAGATAGTAAGATTTATTGCCTATTACTAACAAGCAAGA
>JALLAJ010001250.1:0-11188 GCA_024635365.1 Aix galericulata | reverse complement strand
TTCTTTCTTAGTTTTCAACAATTCCCTGAATCCTCTCTGGATTTATTCTTCATTATCCCTCAGTCATTAGATGCCTTATATACTTGACTTCTCTTTCTACATATTGTAATTTTTCAGTACTCCCAAGCCCTGCTTTCCCATGTGGGAATAGAAATGTTGTTTTTGCAGATTTACATTGTTTAAAAGGAGGGAATGTGGTACTGAGATATGCTTACAGTGATAAGAAAGTTTAGCAGGCGACCTTGTAAAATGCAGACAACCAGACTCCTTAGGACAGTTAGGTGAAAATCATGGTGTCAAGTCAAGTCAGATAAGTGAAGAAACATTACCACTTCAAGCTGTAAAAATGTCAAAAGAAATTTGAAATTTTACAGGCCGGCAAATGAAGGCCATGCATTGTTTGTGAAGCATCAGATAGATTGTGAACCTGGATTACCCACTCAGTGGGGAAACAGGGGAGGGTCCTGCCATCAAAAGGTATATAAACTGTGTTTTGGAACTAGCAGAGGCGCTCTCTCCTGCTTGTGGGGCGCCCGCCATTGCAATCGCGAATAAATTACTACTTCACTGAGATCCTCGCCTGAGCCTAAGTTATTGGCTACAGAGTGTTTCTCACACCCAGAAAGTCAAATAGCTTGTTCGTAGCTTCCTTCACAGCTGTTTTCTCCTGTCCTGACAATAAAAGATCATCCACATATTTGTAACAGTAACACCTGCTCGGGAGGTTGTAAATGCTCCAAAACCTGTTCTAGAACTTGCCCAAATAAATTGGTGGCCTTGTAAACCCCTGAGGTAAAACTGTCCACCTATACTGTTGCTTCAGCCCCCATTTCAGGGTCTTTCCATTCAGAGGTGAATATATCTTTGCTCCCAGGGACTGAGAGCACTCCATTAATAACACTGTTATTCCAATTTAACAATTTACTATTTGAATGCCTGATTTCATCATCAAATCCCTTCCCAACAGCTTAGTCCCTGCCTTGGGTACATGCAATAATTGTCCGGTGATCATTTTATCCCCTAGTCTCAGCTTGGTATTGTTATACATGGAGTGGTAATTCGTGTGGAGAAGATGGTTGATATTAATAAAGAAAGGGGAGATTTGGGAGTGTGGCCATGGGGGTCGGAAAGCCCAATGGATAATGGTAACATCAGACTCTTAACGATGAGGCTATCAGGAATATAAAAGAGTTTAGAGGGAACAAAGAAGGGTGATTCAGGAGACTCCATGCAGTCTCAGGGTTTCTTGTTCTCCATCTGGTTTCTTGTTCTCCAGCTATTAAGGCATGGAAGTTGCTGGGTGTTTGCTGTTGTTGTTATATTCAAAGTTGTTTGACCAATGAAAAGTTGTTTTGAAAAGAACTGCTGTGGAGAGAAGGGTATAAGAGGGGAGCCTTCTCTCCTTGATACATGCGTGCCAGTCCCATTAGCATGGATGGGAATTAGGAGCTCATGCTGAAGGAAAACACAGGCACCACTCCCCCTGTTTCTCTCCTTACTGCTCAACTAGGATATTTAAAAAAAAAATCATTACAGAGGATATTCAGTTTAGGTTTGGGAAAAAAAAAGATGGACCGAGCAGCCTGGGGTTGGTCGCCACTGCCCCCTGAAGGCAACAGTGATGCCTTTTTCTGCTTGCTCCTCAAACCTTTCACTTACTAGTGGATTTAATTTGAAATTGCACACAGCTCAGATTTCCGCTTTTCCAACCTCCTGCTTGTCTTATCTGTGGTGCTGTGGTTTGGTCACTACGTCACCAACATATTTCTTTTTATTTTTTTTCCATATTTCCTTGTAAGCGATGCCCTTCAGATCCTTCAAAAATAATATTTTCCTTTATTCCTCAGCCATTTCATAGAATCATAGAAGAATTTAGGTTGGAAAAGACTTTTAAGATCATCAAGTTTTGTACATTTTTAGAGACTTTGTTCCTTTCATGGCCTTAAAAGGCATCATAGCATCCTTTTGGGACCAGACAAATAAGACATGATGTTCAGGAGTCCCCCCCAGCTCAAACCTGAGCTTTGGGTTACCAAAGCAAATAGGAGTCATGCTGCATTTGGTTCAAACATGATGGGGTTCCTCCTAGAAGTAAATGTTCCCAAATGAACAAGCAATCCAGCTCCAGCCTGTGACTTTGGGGTCCCTACTCTCAACCCAGGCTATTTCCTAGGCACAGCTTTTTTTTTATTTAATTGAACCCTTCATACATGCACTCTGTTTTTTCAGTTCACCCCTGCTGAAACAGTAATAACAGTCTTTCGTGACAAGAAAGGCTCTTTAAAAATGCATTTACAAAAAATGTTAAACCCTCAGAAGTAGGTAATAATGGGTATCCTGGAAATGAGGCAAATGGAGGGGAAGCAGGGATACCCTTTAGCTCACTTTCGGTGCCTCGAGCACCAGCAGTGCTTGTTGCTTCCATATCCCTGTGCTCACACACTCCCTGATCCTCCACCTGCTGCAGCGTGGCATTCAGTAGGGGAACGTTTCAAAAAACTTGGGTTTACCTGAGTATCTACTTTGACCCAGTTTGCATATGCATTGAAGAGGAAAATTTGGTTCTTCTATTTACCCCCTGCTACTGAAATCAGGAAACCACCTCATGTATATAAAAAGCCCAAGATTATTTCAGAGCTTTGGGGAAAAAAGGGGGGCCAGAGGGGGAGGAGCTGTGAAAGATCATTTGTGACTAATGCGACTGTTAGATTTGGCTGTTTTAGCAATTAAACTTTTCCTTTATTTGTTACCCCTACAGACCCCTGGTTAGAATAGGATCCTGAAGTTGAGTCCGCCAGAGCATTGGGCTTACATGATTCAATTAACCTTTAAGGTAGCTCTGGAAGTTGGTACTCTAGGAGATCCTTTTGTTAATTGGCAGCCTGACACAGACAATTAAGTTTGATCAGATGAAGAGGGCATCAGGGACATCATTAGTATACTGTACCAAGGACTACATGGTGTGTAAAAGTTGTTTAATTTCTGCCAAGGAAGAAAGCAGGGGGCTGGGGGAGCCCTCCTTGAACATACAGTATTTTGCTTGTTAAATATTTCATTTCCCTTGTCATAAGCCTTGAATGTTCCCATTTTTTACCCCTTCTTTTTGGTTTCTTCCCACTGCAGTGAAATCCACAGAATGATCATTCCTCTCTTATTAAGACTTCTGCATTCCACTGCATTAACCAAAACACAAAACCACCACAACAAAACAGAGACGAGCAGAGAGGTTTGCTTCAGGCACACAGCCACACAGTGCATGGATATGCAACCCCTTGTTCTCATCCTACTGCTGTGCTGTTTTCTTTGCTTACTCCTGTTTCTCTAACCCTCTTTCTAGAGCCAGAGAGAAAGCACCTGGAAAGGGAACAAGGTAAGTAAAGCTTAATGGGCATATGGTATCAGAAGTTTCTGTTCTTACATTACACAGGCAGGCTCTCCTCTTTCTCATTAGACTTGCATGGTTGCTTCAGCAATTGTGGTTTATATTGCATAATTCTTATAGCCTTACTACATAAGTCATTAATGTGCCAAGATAGTGAAAGTAGCAAATGTAGGCTCCTGTGCTATGCGATGCTAATAATATCTATAAGATTTTAGCCCTAATCCAGTGAGATATTTTCAGTTCTCTACTGCTATAGTATCACGTAATGGAAAACTAATGGGAAGTTGCAAGTGCAGAATGAGCATATGTAGTTGTCTTGCTGGCTAGCTGTGCTGCTTGTAAGGGTGTAGTGGCAAAACAAAAGAGCATTGACTAAAGATTAATTCAGACTACTATCCAACAGTGAACAACAGTCAAAGCCTTGAGGAAGAGAGGAACAGAGTGAGCATACAGCATCTCTCCCAGCCTCTCCAGCCATGGCTCCAGAACCTCCCATGCTGCAGGTCCAGTCTTTGTGTTCAATAGGTCTCACTGATGTTTTTCTCTGGGCTTTTCTGAGCTCTCATAAACTTCTATTTCAGGGTCTCAGCTGGAAAATAATAGAAACAGGTAGTAACTGTCCATTGCCCTCCCATGGCTCACTTGGCTTTAAGCTGGATAAGTGTTAAGTAAATGGGAATGCTGAGATCTTTAGGTTTTTTCATAAATCTGTGCCAATAAATCCCGTTACTGTTAAGCACTTGGTGGAGGCACTTTGGGGCAGCACTGACCTTAGGGAGCCCCAGTTGCTCCCTGCAGCTGTCGATGAGACATGGAGATGGGGCAGCCATGCTCTGAAGTGGGCTGCCTCCTGTAAACACCTCCTGTTGGAGGTGGGATGAATCCAGGCGAGACTGCTTCCCATACAGAGGCCAGGTCAGTCACGCACACGTGGGCTCACTTTGTCCCTTTTCCTCCCTGAGAATCAGGGATTCCCACTTACACCATGCTATGTTTCCCATCTCTTCTTCCTATGGTGACCTCCCCTCAAAAGGGGAAATGCAAGATTTTTAGTTGTCTGAACTCTAAGCAGGGAAGCAAGGCAAAGCAAGCCTCCTTGGTCTGGCATGGTACAAAGTCATGGTCCTTGAGCAAAGACCTGCAGGTCAATGGCAAAGCTTTCAGCCTTGCCACTTTAATGGATATGTGTAACCAAGACATTAAATAAGATCCCGGGGAACTTGACTCAACTTGGTTGATTGGAAAGATCTTGTTTGTTGGAAAGATCTGATTAGGTATTCAGTGAAATGGTAGGAAACCTGGGATAGCAAAAACCCACTTGGAAAGTAGTAAAATCCACTCAAAATGTATGCAGTTTTAGCAGATTCTGGGGAAAGAAAAAAAAAGGGGGGGGGGATTTCATAAGCTTGCTGAGCATTCACGTAGATGTTTCATAGTGCTGAGAAATAGACTTTTACAACAAACAGTGGTGACAATTTTATAAAGCAAAACTGTGACTCAGTCCAGAACCACAGCTTTCTTCAGAGCAATCAGGGAAAGTCAAGGAAAGGGACACAAAAAGGTTGAGAATGGTGAGTTTTTACAATTGAACACAAGTCTCCAGTTCATTGACGTCATGTGTGTGCTTATAAATGGGAAGGTGCATCCTGACATGGAACGGTAGAAAACCTTTTTCTGCCCAGAGATGGAATTATGCACAATTCCTCTCCAAATCCCACCTGTGGAGTGGGACTGCTGCCGTCCTGCATATCACAGGGAAGTCCTGATACAAACTCAGAAACAAATAGGCATTTTCATGCTCCGTCTCTCACATTAGAAGCATAAGGAAAGGGGAAAATCGGATTTGTAAAGCCAAAAAATTGCATCAAAGGCACATCACTGTGGGCTGTGCTGACAATCAGGATCACTTGTGGATGCCTACAAGGAGACATGCCCCTTGCACTAGGATTGAGGGTGGCCTGTTTCTGTATAGCTGCAGCATAGGGTTTTTTTTTTCTTTGAACCATAACAGAATAATACTTGAAATGTATAGGCTGTATAGTTTCATTAAGTTGACATAACATCTTGGATAATACCTTTGCATGCCACTGCTATTATTACTATGCTGCTTTATGACGATATTAATATACAGATGTTGCTTTAATCTGTTTTTTAATTTACTTTGTATATGTACATTTTGTTGTAAGGTAGTTTATTTTGTAGCAGCTCATTTATTTTAAAAGTTGGAGGTTTTTTATATCACTCCTAGCTTCTAAGTGCTGAAAACGGTATGATTAGGGGTTTTATTTTAGGGCTTCATTTTTTATTTGGAGCTCCCTAGGAAACTCTTGAGGGCAGGGCTCATAGATGGTTGTGCACCCTTTCAAATTAGGGCAAGGCAAAGCCCGGAGCAGACATGGACACAGAGCAACCCTCCAGCAGCCACATCCAAGTCGGGGCCTGGATTTAAAAATTCATATCCCTGTCACAAGTCAAAGCTAAGACCAAAGACTAAGCTGTTCCCATGCTTGGATATAGATGCTGTACCCACCCCGAAGCATGAATTCTCTCAGCTGGGTTCACTTGGAGCAGGACTTTGTTTTTGGGGTTGTACCAATGGAGAAAGTAGGTCTGACTGGGGAATAAGGATGCAACAACTGGAAGCTGGTGCAAAAAGAGGGGGAGGTATGACTTGGATTTCTGGCCCCGGTTGAATTACCCTGTTAGGTGTGTGTTTAGTCGCAGTGGTGTCATGAAGTCCCATTTCAGAAGGGCCTTCGTACCGTGCAACATGATATGAAGAAGGGGATACAATTGGTGGCAGGAGGAGGAGGGAGCAGCAGGCTTCTGAGCAGCTTCCCATGCTGGACTTCTCGAATTATGTCTGCTGCCCAGAATGTCATCAAATTGGCAACTGAACAAATTGCATTGAGTTTGGTGGGACAACTCCTGTGCTTCATCCCGGAACCTTGCTGCCTTACAGCGACTGCTCTGTCTATGGCTCTGCCTCTCTGGGTTCCCAGTGAAACTGCTTCTGAAACAAGGAAAAATGAGCAGCCACCCCCTCCATGGATTTCAAATCCACAGCCTTGCTGCATTATCCTCCTGCCTCCTCAGGAAGACTTCCCTACTCCCCTTAAAAATGTATATTGGGAGAGGCCTGAATATTTTTCCCATAACTTGGTGGGACAGAGCTCAAGATACATTTCAGCAACATGAAACCATCTAAGGCAGTGTATTTGCTATTTGATGATGTGGGCTTTGGAAGGCCTGCTGTTCCCAGTTGTCCATTGCATATTAAGGATGGTTATAGCCAAGAAGACTTTTCTGTTTATTTGCTCCCTTTTCACTATGACTTTATGCATGAGAGGCTTGACTGTGATACTTCTTTTATGTTTTGCATTCATTAAAAACCAGTCATCTGTGTATTTTGTGAACACTCAGGGGTCTCTTCTCCCCTTGATACATGCATGTCAGTCCCATTAGCATGGATGGGAATTAGGAGCTCATGCTGAAGGAAAACACAGGCACCACTCCCCCTGTTTCTCTCCTTACTGCTCAACTAGGATATTTTAAAAAAAAAATCATTACAGAGGATATTCAGTTTAGGTTTGGGGAAAAAAAAAAAAAAAAGAATAGAAAAGAAGACAGAAAGAAAAACTTAACTGTGTATCTCAGGAGATTCTTCTTATCTCCCAGGAGTAGAGGCTGCATAGACAGAGGGTGTAAATGATTTTAGCATCACCGATGTTTACAGGATGTTTACAGCTATGTCCTTATCAATAAGTTAAGTTGGTCCCGTTTTCCCCCCACTCCAAAAGCAGTGCAGGCTGCACCATGGTCCTGGTGACTTCCTGATGATGCTGAGGGTGTGGATGTAGGCTGTGATGTTTTCCTAAAAGCAATCATGGAGTCCTTGCTGACCACCCCAAGGCTGGTCCTCACCAAGCCACAGAGCTGAAGGGCTGCAGTCCCTGGTGATGCTCCAGAAGTGGACAGGGAGGGCTGGTCCTGCCATTATCCCTGTGCTGTTTACAGGGGGCTGCCCACCTCCCACCCCTGCTCCTGCTCAAGGTTCAGGCTCTGTGGTTTTGCTCCCTGCCTACAACAAGAGTTTTTTTTTTTTCCATTTTGGTTAGTACTGCCAATGCGTGGTATAGGGATCCACGATTTTCTCTGCCTTATCTCTGAGGGTTAGAGCAACCATGCTTCTCCACCCAGACAGAAGTTTTGTATAAAACCTCCCCTGCTCTTCTGTGTTTCAAGTTTGGCAGTTTCCCCCTTTCACACATGCATGCATGGGAAGACACACAGAGATATGAATTTATTTTCTGTGTTGTTAAAGCTTCAACATTGCCCTCAAATCATCCTGACACAAAGCTCGGTTCACCCAACAGTATGTTTTGCCCTGAGCAAAGACACTTTCCCATGCATGGAATGATCTCCCACCGTTTCCCATAAAAGCACCAGGCTGGCTGGAGAAATCAAATCAAAAGCTTTCAACGCAACAGCCCACCCAGTTGAAACAAATGAGGAATTTAGAAAAATATTGTTACCAGCATCTGGCTTCAAGGACAAGGTCTATGTGACTGCTAATCACAAGGGGGTTGTTTTCTTGCAGGTGGGGTTGTTTTCTTATCGTTGTTTGTCTGAGTGTTTTTGACCGATAATCTTGTGTGAAACACTATCCGCCCCTGTCAAGTTCACTATAAAAGTTAGGCTATTCGGGCAATAAGATGGAGCATGATCTGACTACTGGTGTCTGTCGTGCTTTCGGCCGTGCTTCCTGCAACATGTGATGGACTTAGAGAAAGCAATGTCAATGACATCTGCAATTTGCAGGTATCAGCGGTGTTGTCTAATGGTCCGAACAACAACGAGACACAGAACTGGGGGTTCAGTCTCTGGGCTGCAATATTAGCTGCAAATTATAGCACCCCGGCGCTTGAAGAACTCTCTCCCTGTCTAACTTTGGGTACAGTTATGCACAATGACACACACAGGAGTGGGTTAATCTTTTTCAACATGACGGAGTTGAAAAGGCGTTTTCTCCCTCCGTGTAGGTGGCTGGATGCTACCATGGCAGAGACGTTCCCTTCAATGCATCTGCCCGATGCAGAATATGATGATAAGAGGTGGGTGACAATCATGGTATTTGACGGTCCCTTGATACCTTTGTGTTTGCCGCAGGGAATCTTCTTGCTTTGTGGGGGTGGTCAGGCTTACCTGACTTTTCCCCCTAATGCTTATGGCAGACCTTGCGCGCTTGATACTTTGGTAGTTAGTCCCCTCGCACCCAATGACATCAGGAACGCTACAGGGGAGGCGGGGAGCCGTCACAGACCCTCCTTGAAAGACCCCACTCTAGATCTGGACTGCGATGATGGATGGTATTTGACTACCCGAGCACAAACAATTGTTGAGACACTTTTTATATTCCCGCAGTTCATCCGAAATACTAAGACGATTGAGCAGTTAGCTTGTTGGGCGCTGAAGAATGCTAATCACACAGCAAAGGCTTTGACAAACCTCATCAACGGCATGGAAGCTCTTAAAGAAGGATTGTCCTCAACAAGGCTGGCTGTGGACTACTTACTTGCTCGAACTGGCATCGGTTGCTCTGAGTTGGAGGATGCTGGTGTCAAAGGTTTTTGTTGTATTGATTGGACAAATAACGCGACAACGGCAATTGAGTGAGCCAAGGGCACAGTTGAGGAGTTGTTGAAGAGCTCATATGGAGATCAAATTTACCGAGACTGGTGGGAGAAGGGCTGGCTAGATTGGCTGGGAACACCAGACTTGTGGATAACCTCTCTTTTATCGGCAGTTTTGTCGGTGGTGATATTATTGGGTGTCAGTGTGCCTTGCCCCTGCTCTTTCGACTATTGCGACAGATGCTTGAAAAGCTAGTCCTGCAAACAGTGAATATTAACCTGCTTCTTAATAACAGATGGCAGTGCCTGCCACAAGAAGAAGAGAATGATCGTCTTTAGCTAACGCTGTACTATGCTAATATCTTTTGTAACGGGAAAAGGGGGTGCAACAAAAAGGGGCGTGATATATAGCATAAAAAGGGGGGAGATGTGGGGGGAGATGTGGGGGAGGATTGGGCGGGACTGTGGGTGGAACAGAGGGTCACAGGGATCCGGGGCGGTCACGTGTACGGGTATGAGAAGCTATGCTACGCAGCAATAAATTGGCACTTGAGCTAGACACAGTGTGTCCATCTCTGGTGTCCCTGCTCGGGGAGCAGACATCCAGGCAAGCAATCGATGTTGTCTCTCGGGCTGGGGTAGCACGGACAGAGGCTGGGAGAGAGGCAACAGGCGTCTCCTGAATCACCCTTCTTTGTTCCCTCTAAACTCTTTTACATTCCTTTTGGCCTCATCGTTAAGAGTCTGATGTTATCATCAACTATGGGGCTTGCTGACCCCCATGGCCACACTCCCACATCTCCCCCTTCTTTATTAATATCAACCATCTTCTTGACACGAATTACCACTCCATATATAACAATCCCTCCTCTTCTTTTGAATGTCATTAATTTGTGTCTTGGCTTCAAATTTGGCCAAGGCCAATTGAACCACAAGAGAATGCCTTCACAATATTCTCTGCAAGATTTATAAATAAGTTTTTAGCAATGGTTGGAATAATATTTCACCCAAATCATTGTTCCACAGGATGAATAATAATCGTCACTAGCAGCATCACATACATCTAAGTCGATTGATCAAAGTAGATAACCAATCTTTTAGGTATATTTCCCACCAATTATTTTGAAAACTACAATTAGCATCCAACGGGGGTAGCTATGCCCCGATATACTTCAAGTTCTTTTAAGCCTAACATACAAATCTCCAGGAGTAGACTCAATCTTCAAAGTTCCTGTTATGGGTCCATTTTTACCTGACCCATCCTGGAACCTTCAAATAAGTTCCGAATCCCTGGAACCCTCCTTAAAGAGGCTCCAAATCCCTGGAACCCTCAAAGAGATTCCGAATCCCTGGCTGTGTCTGTGTCTGGAGGTGTCTTGGAAGTGGTTAACCCACCCACGAATTCCTAGACCAATCGCTTTGGTCCTTCACCGGCCGAGTCCCTCACAGGAGATCGGAAGCGCAGTTAGAAGACCTCTGCACTCGCTTTGGAACTAAGTTCCGTCTCAGTCACACCCTTACACATAGTCACACAGCTGAATCCCACCCAACCGAACGGTATCTTTGTTCAGGTCTTTGCGCACAGAATTACGGGTCACAAACTAAGAGCTCTTGGTTCTTTGCTTGCCTCTTATGTTCAAAATCTTGTTGGACTCTAGCACCGCTATCGGCAAGGGCCACTATGTGGGGCACCTCCCTTTACCGGTCCCAGACCCAAACTCCAAGAAGATCACGTCGGAGTCACCAATTTGTTATAAATTGTGATAAATTAGTAGGGGTTTGTTCATTGTCCTTGAGAATTTAAAGAATCTACTGAGGAGATAAGGTTTCACAACTCACAGCATTGTAACATGGGGACAAATGGGGAAGGGGGGTTGGGTAAACATCCTTGTTAAAACAAAGATTCTGTGAGATACCACCCACCCAATGCAAGACATCCTGTTTTGCCCCCACCTGAACACAAGCACAACGCGTGATCACTGGAGGAAGAATAACGACCCCCAACAACAGACTGTGCAGCCTCAGAACAAGTCTCGACAAGTCGACAAGTCGACAGTTCTCAACAAGTCGACAGGTCTCAACAAGTCGACAAGTCTCGACAAGCCGGAACTTGAATGCTATAAAACAGCAACCCTGGAAAGGGAAGTTGCGTGCCGTGGTGGAGCGGAGACTC
>JALLAJ010001249.1:447-11561 GCA_024635365.1 Aix galericulata | reverse complement strand
TGAGGGAGCTGGGATTGTTCAGCCTGGAGAAGAGGAGGCTCGGGGCGACCTTATCGCTCTCTACAGCTACCTCAAAGGAGGCTGTAGCGAGGTGGGGTTGGTCTGTTCTCCCACGTGCCTGGTGACAGGACGAGGGAGAATGGGCTTAAGTTGTGCCAGGGGAGTTTTAGGTTGGATCTTAGGAAGAACCTCTTTACTGAGAGGGTTGTTAGACATTGGAACGGGCTGCCCAGGGAAGTGATGCAGTCACCATCCCTGGAGGTCTTTAAAAGACGTTTAGATGTAGAGCTTAGGTATATGGTTTAGTGGGGACTGTTAGTGTTAGGTTAGAGGTTGGACTCGATGATCTTGAGGTCTCTTCCAACCTAGAAATTCTGTGATTCTGTGATTATGTGATTGTCTACTCCCTTGGTGAGCGGCTGAGAGTGGAGACCCCTCCAAAGAAAATGCTGGGGGTGCACCTAGGGGCGTCCACTCCACAGTCGATCCTGCAGCTGAGCAGAGCGGCTCCTGGCACAAGGAATGATGCTATTATAGTTTTGTATAATTGCACCAAAGAGATACATTGCAATAGGGAGCAAGTGTGGCGTTGACGATTTGTTTCATAGTTTCTTTTTTTTCGCGAGCAATTGAACCTTGCACATGCTGTTGCTGTTACACTTCCCAGGATATCTAATTCCTGTGGCTCTGCATGTGAATAATACAATACAGGTGCACTTGCTGCTCTACCGAAAATAACAGCTCCTTAAATTTTAGAAACAAGTTTTCCTTTGGGATATGTCTCAAATGCGCCCTCTCAATGCACTGAGCAACGTCTATAGCATACTGCGAGTCTGATACAATATTCAAAGTTCCTAGGTGTTTCTTTTTCTTTTGATGCGTCTCTCCGCGTCCCGCGTCTCACTTTTTTTTTTTGTCCATTATATTCAGAATCAATTATCCTCGGCAAAATAAACAATCCAGTTAAAGTTGTACTTGATCAAACTAACAGCAATACACTACAGTCATTCCCAATTGGTCCTTTGACATTCAATGGAACTTTATGAACGTGAGTACCCCACAAAGTGGTGTCTGTTACTGTGGAGCCATCCACTCCAGCACTCCCTCTGGTTCTTGCTGAGAGGGTGTCCACGGTGGTAACCGTGGCAGCAGGGCTGCAGCATGGAATCCTGCTCCACCGTGGTACTCCATGGGCTGCAGGGGGACAGCCTGCTTCACCATGGTCCTCACCACAGGCTACAGAGGACTTCTGCTCCGGCGCTTGGAGCACCTCTCCCCCTCCTTCTTCACTGACCTTGGCACCTACAATGCTGTTCCTCACTCCTCTCACTCTCCCAGCTGCTGTGAAGTGCAGCACTTTTGTTGTTATTGTTGCTTTTTCTCCCTTTCTTAAATATGCTCTTACAGAGGCACAAACAACATCACTTATTGGCTCGGCTCTGGTCAGCACCAGGGTCCTTACCTAACATGAGGCAGGTTCTAGATTCTTCTCACAGAAGACACCCCTATGGCCCCATGCTATTAAAAGCTTGCCACGTAAACCCACTACATTCCACCCCTCTCCTGTCTGAAAAGCATATTTAGAATAATCATAATATACGCTTTACAGTTATCACAATCTTCACAAACTTCACTTCCATCAAAAAGAAGAGGAATTCCCCACACCAAAATGAAAATAACATCATTACAACACCGACGAGGTGGACAATTTAAACACACCCCACCCCTCATCCCTTCACCACACTAATATGAAACATATTCCTCAAAATTGCTGCTTTCTTAAATTCTGCACAACTAATATATTCATTAAAAAAAATCCATTCCATGTTTTGCCTGTTACTTCTCTTGACTGTCACCCTTATTTCAATATCCTTGAGCCTGTTATAAATGAAATCTCAACTCAATCTGAATTTTGTAATATTTATAAAACAAATATTTCTAAAAGGTATAAAAGGCAAGTAAACAGCACTGGGTGCTAGGTGTGCGGGGAGTCTACGCTCCACCAACATGCACACACAAACATCAAACATTCTAAATATACAGAACATTGCTTTACATACTAAACCCGAGTATGCCTATACATACGTACAATCAGGAAAGGTAACAAACGATCCTTTAAGTTCCATGACGTACTAAAATCGAGTACGCCTATACATATGTACGAACAGAAAAGGTAACAAACAATCCTCCAAGTTCCACGACTCAACAGTCTCCAGTTTCCACTCCTTTTCTTGATTACATACAAGTCTCCATTTTCCATTCCCTTTGAACAATATGTCTCACTTTAAGTTGTCAAGCAACTCGGCCTTCAGGCCTTATGTATCCCGTTCTTCCCAGATCGAAGAAAAAGCATATCCATCTCCTTCTCAAGGCCGATAGGGCCTGGGTCAAAAGGCACGTTCAGGTCACCTGGGGGCGTAACAGTAAAAGACTTCGATGGCAGTAGCGGCAGGGGGGCCCATGGCGTAGCAGTTGGATCAGTAAAGGAGCCCGCAGCTCCCTCACTTTCTGGCAAACCACACGTGTCTGACTGTGGTCCCACATGGCTCTTTAAGGCCTCAGAGGCTGCTCGCCAGGTGCTGAGCAATCCCACTGCAACCTTGTCGTTTTTAGTTGCAGAGTCCCACACCTTGACCTCAATTTGGTCCCATATTTCAGGATCATAAACTGTCTGATTTTCAATAAGGAGAATAAGCCGTAAGGTTACTAGGACAGTCTTTGTTTCTAAGGACGTATGATTCCCCATAATGCGCAACTGCTTACCAGTGAGGGGCAGTTGTGTGCACGGGTCCGCTTCTCTCAGCTTGAGCTTCTTCCCAGCTCCGGTGCACCCATTTCCAGGGACTTTCAGTATGAGCTTCTGTCGTGGTTTAATCCGACCGGCAGCTAAACACCACGCAGCCGTTCGCTCACCCTCCCCCCTCCCTCTCTGGGACGGGGGAGTGAAATGGAAAGTGAAGCCCGTGAGTTGAGATAAAGACAGCTTAATAAGACAGGAAAATAATAATAATTATAATAACAATAATAATAATAATAATACAATGGTGATAATAGTAATAATAATAATGTGTACAAACAAGTGATGCACAATGCAATTGCTCACCACCCACTGACTGATGCACAGCCTAACCCCAAGCAGTCCGGCCCCCCTCCCCCGGCTAGCCACCCCTATATATTGTTTAGCATGATGTCAGATGGTATGGAATACCCCTTTGGCTAGTTTGGGTCACCTGTCCTGGGTCTGTCCCCTCCCAGCTCTTACTGCATCCCCAGCCTGCCTGTTGGCAGGATAGAGCAAGAAGCTGAGATGTCCTTGGCTTGGTATAAGCACTGCTCTGCAACAATTAAAACATCGGGGTGTTATCAGCACTCTTCTCATCCCAAGCCAAAACATAGCATTCTACCAGCTACTAGGAAGAAAATTAACTCTGTCCTAACTGAAACCAGGACAGATATCCACCTCTTATTCCATACCATTTATGTCATGCTCAGGTTACACTCTTTTCCATACATTCTAATTAGTCACCATTTTCATCTAGGGTATATAGTAGTCATGGTAGTGATAACATACAGTATTATATGGTAATTAACATGGTACAATTCAATTCATGGGCTATTCTCACCCAGTATTAAATCCCCTTGAGGTACACACCGGACCTCTCCATNTGATGGCCTGAGGTGTCATGGGCCCATCGGGCTATAAATAATTCACCTTTATGCTGCCAATCCAGGTCCACTTGAGCTACTTCAATCTTAGCAGCCTGATCCACCTGCTGGTTGTTTTGATGTTCTTCAGTAGCCCGATTCTTGGGCACATGAGCATCGACGTGGCGTACCTTTACAGCCAGGTTCTCTACCCGAGCAGCAATATCTTGCCACAATGCAGCAGCCCAAATGGCTTTGCCCCTGCGCTGCCAGTTGTTCTGCTTCCGTTGCTGTAACCATCCCCACAGGGCATTTGCTACCATCCATGAATCCATGTAGAGATAGAGAACTGGCCACTTTTCTCGTTCAGCAATGTCTAAAGCCAGCTGAATGGCCTTCACTTCTGCAAACTGACTCGATTCACCTTCTCCCTCGGCAGCTTCTGCAACTCGTCGTGTAGGACTCCATACAGCAGCCTTCCATCTCCGATGCTTCCCCACAATACGACAGGACCCATCAGTGAACAGGGATTATTCTCATTTTCTGGTAGCTTGTTGTACAGTGGGGCTTCTTCAGCACGGGCCACCTCCTCCTCTGATGATATCCCAAGGTATTTGCCTTCTGGCCAGTCCACAATTGCTTCCAGGATTCCTGGGTGACTGGGTTTTCGTATTCGAGCCCACTGAGTAGTCAGTGCAACCCACTTGATCCTTTGAATATCCAGCCTAGTATCGGCAATCGGGGTGCCAGGAGGAGCTGCGCTTCAGTACCAACCACCTCCGAAGCAGATCCAACTCCTTCATATGCTGCCAATATTTCCTTTTCAGTTGGAGTATAGCAGGCCTCGGATCCTCTGTATCCCCGACTCCAAAACCCCAGGGGCCGACCTCGAGTTTCCCCAGGTTCTTTCTGCCAGAGGCTCCAGGTGGGGCTGTTCTCCCCGGCTGCGGTGTAGAGCACATTCTTTACATCTGGTCCTGTTCGAACTGGCTCAAGGGTTTCTGCATGAACTATTTCCTGCTTGATTTGTTCAAGGGCTTGTCGTTGCTCAGGGCCCCATTCAAACTCATTCTTCTTACAGGTTACTTGGTAGAGTGGGTTTACAATCAGACTGTAATTTGGGATGTGCATTCTCCAAAACCCCACAACACCTAGGAAAGTCTGTGTTTCTTTTTTGCTAGTTGGTGGAGACATAGCTGTTATTTTGTTGATCACATCCATTGGGATCTGACGACGTCCATCTTGCCATTTTATTCCTAAAAACTGGATCTCTCGTGCAGGTCCTTTGACTTTATTTTGTTTTATGGCAAAACTGTCTTTCAGAAGGATTTGGACAATTTTCTTGAGAGAGACTTCCTTCACACTGCCGGAGTTGTTTAGCCACTTCATCTACTGTGGGTTCCTCCTCCTCTTTCCAGGCCATTATTGCCAATGAGCTGGCATATGATGATGGTGCACTCCGTACAAACTTCCGCCACATGGGTCGTGTACACCTGACTTCATCTGGATCTTTGGATGTTTGTCTGAGGTCTGGGTCCTCATAAATCACTTCCCATATGGCTAATTCCCTCAGGTACTGGATTCCCTTCTCCATAGTGGTCCACTTGCCTGGTAGACATACAAGTTCTTCCTTGAAGGGATACCTTTCCTTCACAGCTGACAGGAGACGCCTCCAGAGGCTGTAGCCTGGTGCTCCATCTCCAATTGCTTTGTCAATGCCTGCACTTCTAGCAAGGGATCCCAGCTGCCTGGCTTCCCTGCCCTCTAATTCCAGACTATTGGCTCCAGTGTCCTAGTACCAGAGCAGCCAGGTGACAAGCTGCTCACCTATACAGCAACCAAAATCTTTTTGCGCATCTTGTAGATCACTTTGGTGTAGGTTTCCGGTAGTTACTGTTGTTTTTGTGACATCTTCATCTTCATCCTCCTGTTCCTCTGATGGCCTGGCCTCGTCTTCTCCATACCTAGTCTTAGCAGGAGTTTCTCTGTGTTCTAAACAATCTGACTCTAAACCATTTTTTTCATCTTGGTTAAGGGTGCAACTGACACTGGTACAGTTTGTTTCCCTGGCTCAGCCTTGGGGCCCATTGTAGGGCTTGGAGCGGCTGCTGGGCTTGTCTCAGGGGTTGAAGTGGCCGCAGGGTCTGTCACTGGGGTTATATTGGCATTGAACGCAGCTCGGTAAGCATAGGCCAAGCCCCAGCACGTTGCAGTGATTTGTGTGTGTCTGGTACTGCCAGGGAGATGACACACCTTTTTCAAGCACTCTACCAGTTTTTTAGGATTTTGCAGTTGTTCGGGGATACGTTTCCAAAGCACTTGAAGGTGCCCACTGCTCTAGATGCCTGACCATATCCTCCCACTCTCCCTGCCACTCATAACTATCCTGCCTCAGGGCAGATCTCTGGATGACACTCTTAAGTATTTATTTAACCTTAGACAAAACCTGAAGTGCATTCAGGAGGCATAACAATAAGAACATGCTGGTCTGAACATCCCAAGGATATTTGAAGTTTTGGAAAGCTACCATAACTTGCCTGGAAGAGAAGAAAGGGGTAGAGGAGAAAGGGATCGTGAACAAGTGGGAAAAAAACATCTTCCCCTGACCCCTCCATAGACTGATTTATGAAGGGGGGTGGGGGTGGAACCGGGGACACTAGAAAGGAGCCTGAATGTGACATGCCAGTTCTTCTGGGTGAGGAATGTGCTAGCAAGACCTCTCAGTCTTGTGTCTTTGTGAAGGATGAGGATGACAGAACATTTTTCAGTAAGGACACAAGGGTTGGTGAGAGGTTCGTAACTATGGAAACACCTGAGTATGGTCAGGAGGGTATTAGGGCTTCTCCCTCCCAAAAGGTGACCCAGCTGAGGTGCGTTGACACTAATGCACGCAGTATGGGTAACAAACAGAAGGAGCTGGAGGCCACCGTGCTAGTAGGAAACTATGATGTAGTTGCTATCATGGAAACCTGGTGGGATGATTCCCACAACTGGAGTGTGGCCGTTGATGGCTACAAACTGTTCAGAAGGGTGTCTCGTTAAGGGGTGTAGCTGATTAACCGTTACGGGCCCAGTCGGATTCAGGGTACTGAACCAGTCGGACATTCACAAACAACGCGTTAACCGTCTGGGGGTCCAGTCAGACATTCACCAACAATGCATTAACTGTCTGGGGGTCTGGTTGGATTCAGGACACTGAACTATCACGGATAACCACCCTTACCCTAGTTGCACTGAATGAGAGCTATTACAATGCAATCAAGTATGGTTTATTACAGCAACAGATAACCAGGTTCTTTTGGATTGCCGTCAATAGTGACTGTCTGCAAAAGCAAGCTAGCATGCATGAAATACACAGGTGTTACAGGTGTTACAGGTGCGCAGCCTAGAAATAAACGCGTTAAAAGGATCAAAGACTTTATAGAGATTTATAAGCAAGTATTCAGATCTCACCCAAAGGCGTCCCAATGGGGGGGGGGAAGAGAGGCTCAGCCCGTCGACTGATCCCAGGAGTCAGGAGGTCCTAAGGATGTTGTATTTCCTCGGGATGGTATCTCCCCTGACGGTGGTATCTTCCCTGACATCCCCTCTCTCTTGGGCCAATTTATATTATTTTCTATCTTTTAGGTGGAGCTTGAGTGACTCTAGTCAAGTATATCTTAGTTATGATTGGTGAAAAGTTTTCCCGTCTCTGTTTAAAGTAATAGTCTCCGAGAAATTCAGAGCGCATGCTCAGTGAGGGGTGGTCGCACCTTGGAGGCGGGTAGCTTTTGGGATGGAGGTGTGTTTTGGTATTATAATGATATTATAATGAGCAAAAAGTACACTAGGGTACAGCATTTGTCAAAACATGACAGGTCCTTGGCTCAGGGTGGCAAAAAGTGCAGCTTATTGGTCTCAGTGTGCACAAGAACAATAGAGTCCTTAGGGCTAGCACACCAAGTTTCCCCAGCGCGATAGCATCTAAGGTTGGGAGCCTAGGGAACGCTCAGGTAATGCAGCTATGCCCTACCCTGAAAGCCTCTTCAATGCTGTACATTTTCCTTATAAAAATGTGAATGTTAGTCTTATTTTCCTAGTTACTTCAGGCAATTACACCACAAAGGGATAGGGAAGGAATGAGGGGAAGAGGAGTTGCCCTCTATGTTAGGAAGTGGATAGATTGTGAAGAGCTGTGCCTCAGAAACAGCCATGACCAGGTCGAGAGCTTGTGGGTGAAAATCAAGGATCGGTCCAGTAGAGGACATCTAGTGGTTGGGGTCTGCTACAGGCCACCTGATCAGGGGGAGTCTGTTGACGAGGCCTTCTTGCTTCAGCTGCAAGAACTGTTGCACTCACAAGCTCTTGTCCTGATGGGGGATTTCAACCACCCGGGTATCTGCTGGGGTAGTGGCACTGTGGGTTCCAGGCAATCCAGGAGATTCCTGGAGTCTGTTGAGGATAACTTCCCGGTCCAGGTAATAGGTGGACCAACCTGAGGTGAAGCCTTACTAGACCTGGTGCTCACCAATGTGGAAGAGAACATTAGAGAGGTTAAGATTGGAGGCTGCCTGGGCTGTAGCGACCGTGCCCTGGTGGAGTTTGTGATCTTGAGGAATATGGGTCTGGCAAAAAAGCAGAGTCAGGACCCTGAACTTGAGGAGAGCAAACTTCTGGCTGCTCAAGGAATTACTGGCTGGGATCCCCTGGGAAACTGTCCTTGAGGGCATAGGAATGGAACAGAGCTGGCAGCTCTTTCAGGACACCCTTCTGAGAGCGCAAGAGCTCTCCATCCCCCAGCAGAAGAAATCGAGCAAAGGAGACGGGCTACCGGTGTGGCTTAGCAAGGACCTGCAGCTTAAACTGAGGGAAAAGAGGGAAATGTACAGGAAGTGGAAGCAGGGTTGTGTAGCCTGGGAGGAACACAGGGGTGTCATCCGGATTTGTAGAGATAGGATCAGGAAAGCCAAGGCACAGATGGAGCTGAACTTGGCAAGGGATGTGAAGAATAACAAGAAGGGGTTCTACAGATACATAGGCAGGAGGAGACAGGCCAAGGAGAGTGTTTCCCCTCTGATAAACGAGACGGGAGAACTGGCTTCCTCAGACATGGAAAAAGCTGAGGTACTCAATAAGTGCTTTGTCTCAGTCTTCACTGGTCTGTCAGGACCCTGAACCTCGAGGAGAGGGTGAGAGGAGCAGATTCCGTCCTACTGTGACAGTGGAACAAGTCCGGGACCACATAAGGAAATTGGATGCGTATAAGTCCGTGGGTCCAGATGGTATACATCCCAGGGTGCTGAGAGAGATGGCTGATGTGGTTGCCGAGCCGCTCTCCATCATATTTGAAAAACCATGGCTGTCAGGTGAAGTCCCTGGCGACTGGAAAAAGGGAAACATTACTCTCATTTTTAAGAAAGGGAGAAAGGAAGACCCGGGGAACTACAGGCCGGTGAGCCTCACCTCTGTGCCTGGGAAGATCATGGAGCAGATCCTCCTGGAAGACATGTTAAGGCATGCACAAGCTAAAGAGGTGATCCGAGACAGCCAGCACAGCTTCACCAAAGGCAGATCTTGCCTAACCAATCTGGTGGTCTTCTATGATGGAGTGACGGCATCGGTGGACAAAGGAAGGGTGATGGATATCATCTACCTGGACTTGAGCAAAGACTTTGATATTGTCCCTCACCACAATCTTCTCTCTAAATTGGAGAGGTATGGATTTGAAGGATGGACTGTTAGGTGGATAAAGAATTGGTTGGCTGGTTGCAGCCAAAGGGTTGTGGTCAACGGTTCTATGTCTGGGTGGAGGCCAGTCACAAGTGGTGTCTGTCCCTCAGGGGGGACAGGTGCTCTTCAACATTTTTATCAATGACATAGATGGAAGCGAGTGCACCCTCGGCAAGTTTGCAGATGACACCAAGCTGAGCAGTGCAGTCAATACAGTAGAGGGAAGGGTTGCCATCCAGAGGGACCTGGACAGGCTGGAGAGGTGGGCCCATGAGAACCTAATGAGGTTCAACAAGGCCAAGTGCAAGGTGTTGCACTTGGGCTGGGGCAATCCCAGGTATTTATATAGACTGGGCGAAGAAGAACTTGAGAGCAGCCCTGCGGAGAAGGACTTGGGGGTCCTGATGGACAAGAAGCTGGACATGAGCCGGCAGTGCACGCTTGCAGCCCAGAAGGCCAACTATGTCCTGGGCTGCATCAAAAAAGGGGTGGCCAGCAGGGAGAGGGAGGTGATTGTCCCCCTCTACTCTGCTCTTGTGAGACCCCACCTGGAATACTGCGTGCAGGCCTGGGGCCCCCAGCACAAGAAGGATGTGGAGCTCTTGGAACAGTCCAGAGGAGGGCCACTAAGATGATCAGAGGGCTGGAGCACCTCTCCCATGCAGAAAGGTTGAGGGAACTGGGCTTGTTTAGCTTGGAGAAGAGAAGGCTCCAGGGAGACCTCATTGCGGCCTTCCAGTACTTGAAGGGAGCGTATAAACAGGAGGGGGAACGCCTGTTTACATGTGTTGGTAGTGATAGGACGAGGGGAATGGTTTTAAACTAAGACAGGGGAGATTTAGGTTAGATATTAGGAGGAAGTTTTTCACTCAGAGTGTGGTGAAGCACTGGAACAGGTTGCCCAGAGAGGTTGTGGATGCCCCATCCCCTGGAGGCATTCAAGGCCAGGATGGATGCGTCTCTGGGCAGCCTACTCTAGTGGTTGGCAACCCTGCCCAGAGCAGGGGGGTTGAAGCTAGATGATCTTTAAGGTCCTTTTCAACCCAGGCCATTCTATGATTCTATGATTGGCTCCCTGAAGAAAAAGTGTGAAAGGTGTAATTAGTAATAGTTTCTGAGGTAGGGTTCCCAAAGTATGGAGTTGACGGCAATGCTGAGTATAAATACTGGATTAGTCTCATGGCCAGTAATTTTATCATATCGAAAGCCAGTGTTACACAGCACATCAAAATAATAACCCTATACCAACCCCCAGAAGTGATAAGCAACACGACAGGGAACACGGACACTAAGTAATGTGCTATATAACTCAGTTTGGAAAGCAGGCACGGCAGACTTGAGATCACAAAAATCGGCATTGTGATTAGCAACTATTAAACTGATGTAATGCTTATAAGAATCTTGTTTTAACACACTCTAGTCAGATCTGTTGTTGTCTCAATCCCTCGTGCCCCACGTTAGGTGCCAAAAGGACTGTTGTGGTTTAACCCGGCCGGTAGCTAAGCACCACACAGCCATTAGTACACCCTCCCCCCTCCCTCTCTGGGATGGAGGAGAGAATCAGGAAAATGGAGCCTGTGGGTTGAGATAGAGACTACTAATAATGTGTACAAAACAAGTGATGCACAATGCAATTGCTCACCACCCGGTGAGAGACGGGCTACCGGTGTGGCTTAGCAAGGACCTGCAGCTTAAACTGAGGGAAAAGAGGGAAATGTACAGGAAGTGGAAGCAGGGTTGTGTAGCCTGGGAGGAACACA
>JALLAJ010001247.1:0-11721 GCA_024635365.1 Aix galericulata | reverse complement strand
GTCAAGTTCACTATAAAAGTTAGGCTATTCGGGCAATAAAACGGAGCAGCATGATCTGACTCAACTGGTGTCTGTCGTGCTTTCGGCCGTGCTTCCTAACAGGGGTCCTCCAGGGGATGTGAAATGGCCAAATACCAACCCTAACTGGGATCATCAGGCTGCTCAGGGGAGGCAAAATATGAGGGATCTTAGGACCATAATGATACAAGGGATAAAAGAATCAGTTCCAAGGGGACAAAATATAAATAAAGCTTTTAACGAGTAGGGAAGACATCTGAAAGAAATTGGAGAAACTTGATGGTTGGCATGAAAAAGGATTAGAAGAATTATTGAGGAAAGCGCAAAAGGTCTATGTGAGGAGAGAGAGCGAAAAACAGAAGGCAAAAGCAAAGATTTTTGTGGCAGCAATAAGGGAAAGTCAAAAACCAAGTGGACGGGAAAGCAGGAAAGGATTAGGGAAAAAACAGGGTGAAAGAGAACCCATGGATAAATGGAAAGGAATACAAAACGGAATCCCTGTCTGTTACTATTGTGGCAAAAAGGGGCATCTTCAGAGGAATTGTAGAAAAAAAATGAAACAGGATGAAGAAATGTTTAAGGAAGACTAGGGGTGTCAGGGGCTATATCTTTTGGGGACCCGAACATCGAACGAGCCCTTGATAAAATTATTAATAGGTCCCCAGAGGGAAGAGGTGTATTTTTTGGTAGATACTGGAGCGGAGAAATCATCTATTAGAAAAGTACCAAAAGGGGTTAAGGAAGGAAAGAGGAATACCATGGTAGTAGGAGCAAAAGGGGAGCACTTTAAAGTTCCTATATTGGAAAATATAGAAATAGAATCAGAAAAGAAACCATGTCTCAATGACCTATTGCTGGTGCCTGAGGCTGAGTACAATCTAATAGGAAGGGACTTAATAATAAGATTAGGGTTGAAAATCAAGAGCCAGGGGGGGAAATTAAAAATTCAGCTATATACCCTAACCCAAGAAGATGAGGGAGAAATAGACCCACAAGTATGGTATCAAGAGGGAGATTCAGGAAAATTAGATATGGAACCCTTGGTAGTAGAAATAGTGGATCCACAACAGCCAATAAGGATTAGGCAATATCCTTTCCCATTGGAGGGGAGAAGAGGACTCAAACCAGTTATAGACAGGTTGCTCCAAAAGGGGATGCTGGAACCGTGTATGTCCCCACATAATACCCGCATTTTGCCGGTAAAAAAGGCTGATGGATCATATAGGTTGCTTCAGGATCTTAGGGCTGTGAATCAACGAACCATAACCAAATTTCCAGTGGTGGCTAACCCATATACTTTATTAAACCACCTAACACCGCAGCATAAATGGTATAGTGTAATAGATTTGAAGGATGCTTTCTGGGCCTGTCCATTAAGTGAAGGGTCTAGGAATTACTTCGCCTTTGAATGGGAAGACCCCGAAACAGGAAGGCGACAACAGCTCAGATGGACCGTACTTCCTCAGGGATTTACTGAATCCCCAAATTTATTTGGCCAAAAATTATTACAACGTTTTAAGGTAAAGGGAGAAGTGAAATTGTTGCAATATGTGGATGACCTATTAATAGCTGGGGAGACTGAAAAAGAGACACGGAGAACCGCTATTGAATTACTTAATTTCTTAGTGAAAAATGGGTTGAAGGTCTCAAAATCTAAATTACAATTTGTAGCCCTATCATCACAAAACAAAGAAGGAAGTGAGGCAACTGCTCGGCCTCTTGTGATATTGTAGACCCTGGATTGAAGGGTTTAGTGAAAAGGCAAAGTTTTTATATGAAAAATTGACTGGAGAAAAGGTTAAGTGGAACGAGGAAGATGAGGAAAAGTTGAGGTTGATCAAGAAAATGTTAATAGAAGCTCCAGTGCTGAGCCTCCTGGATTTAGAAAGACTCTTTTATTTATTTGTAAATGTTTCTGACCAAACTGCATATGGAGTACTAACTCAAGAATGGGCAGGAATCAAGAAACCTGTGGGATATTGTTCCAAACTATTAGACCCTGTGAGTAGGGGGTGGCCGGTGTGCTTACAGGCAATTGTGGCTACTGCCTTACTGATTGAGGAAGCTAGAAAAGTCACTTTTAGGGCACCTCTGAAGATATATACTCCACATAATGTTAGAGGAGTACTCCAGCAAAAGGCTGAAAAATGGTTAACTGATAGTAGAATGCTGAAGTATGAGGCCATCCTGATCGACTCCCCTGATTTAGAACTAAAAGTAACTGCTGCACAGAGCCCTGCACAATTTCTATATGGGGAACCCCTAACAGAACTACAACATAACTGCGTAGAAGTGATTGAATCGCAAATCAAAATCCGACCCGATCTCGAGAAGACAGAATTAGAGACAGGGGAAAAGTTACTTACTGATGGATCATTCAGAGTAGTAGATGAATAAAGAAGATCAGGGTATGCTATCATAAATGGGGGTATGATCCTGATAGAATCAGGACCACTCAGCGCTGCCTGGTCCGCTCAAGCATGTGAACTTTATGCATTATTACAAGTCCTAGAACTATTGAAAGGGAAAAGTGGCACTATTTATACAGACTCTAAATATGCTTATGAAATAGTCCACACATTTGGGAAAATTTGGGAAGAAAGGGGACTCATAGGCACACAGGGAAAAGGGCTGATTCACCATACTTTAGTTACTCAAATATTGCAGGCATTGAGAGGACCTAGGGAGATTGCTGTGGTACATGTCAGAGGACATCAAAAGGGAACTGGCTTCCACATAAGAGGGAATAACCTAGCCGATAGAGAAGCTAGGGAAGCAGCTTTTAGGAAGCATGATGTAGTCCTAACCCTACAAGAAATGGATAATGGAAAAGGGACACAAGAGAAAAAGTATACAGAAGCAGAAATAAAAATTATAAAGACCATAGGNGCAGAACTGAAAGAAGGAAAATGGATTCTGCCTGATGGAAGAGAAATACTGCCAAAGGAACAAACTAGGCGTGTACTTTTACGGTTACACCTACAAACCCACTGGGGAACAAAAGCATTGAGTGATCAATTTCTAAAATTTTCTGGGTGTGTAGGAATATATGAGATAGCCAAACAAACCATCCAAGGATGCTTAACGTGTCAAAAGGTAAATAAGAAGGCGATTAGGCAAACACCTGCTGGAGGAAGAAGGATTGCATATCGACCATTTGAGAGAATACAGGTGGACTTTACTGAACTACCAAAGGTAGGACGATATAAATATCTGTTGATCGTGGATCAACTAACACATTGGGTAGAGGCTTATCCTGCGGCATGAGCCACCACTGCAGGGGTAGCTAAAAACCTGTTGGAGAATGTTATTTCTTGCTTTGGTTTAATCGGGAGCATTGATTCCGATCAGGGGATACACTGTACTTCAAAGGTTTTAAAGGCTTTGACTGTGGCCCTGGGCATTAAATGGGAATATCATACGCCATGGCATCCTCAAAGTTCTGGACGAGTCGAGAGACTGAATCAAACAATTAAACACCAATTGGCCAAATTGATGATTGAGACTCAATTATCATGAGTAAAATGCTTACCATTGGCACTGCTAAACATAAGAACCATGCCACATGGGGAGACTGGAGTATCACCTTATGAGATGCTTTACGGTATGCCGTATTCCCAAGGAATGCCCTTAGATCATTCTTTGATAGAAGACTATGAGACCCGGAAATATGTGATAACTCTGGGAAAACAATTGAACGAACTTCGGGAGAAGGGGATGTTGTCTCAAAATGTGCCCTTGGGGGTTCACCATTCATAAAATACAGCCTGGAGATAAAGTGGTGATAAAAACTTGGAAAGAAGAATCATTGTCTCCACATTGGAAAGGTCCTTATCTTGTCTTGCCTTTTTACTTGCTTACTTTTTTTTCTTTACTTTTACTTGCCTTTTATAAATATTACTAAATTCAGATTGAGTTGTATCATCAATTATAACACTTTACAATCATCACAAACTTCACAAACTTGACTTACATCAAAAAGAAAAAGAATTCCCCACACCAAAATAAACATAATATCATCACAACACTGACGAGGTGGACAATTTACACACACACCACCCCTCGTCCCTTCACCACACAAACATGAAACGTATTCCTTCACAATTGCTGCTTTCTTAAATTCTTCACAACTAATACATTCATAAAAATCCAGTCCATGTTTTGCCCATTACTTCTCTCGACTATCATTCTTATCTCAAATTCCTTGAGCCCCACATTGGGCGATTAAAAAACAAGAAATTATCACGGATTTGGGATAGGAGGTTTGAAGAAACCAATCTTCCGGCGGTATCGGACAATAAATGGCACAGAAACTATAGTAATGCTGATTCGTACTGGAGCAAACAATTTGTGAATAGCATATGCCAACACCAATGTGCTTGGACCAGCAGCCATTTTAGATTGCAGTGATGATTCACTGCAACCAAGTTTGAAGAGAACTGCAGTCATATCCACACCACTTGACACAACCAGGTAGAAGGTTCCTAGAGATACAAATGAAATTCCAACATGGAATGAAACCCCAGCAGCACCATATTGTTTGAAAACTTTTTTCAGCTGCTGGGATTTATTGTTTCTTGTTTTCACTGCTGAGATCTGTGGCTGCCTTTTCAGGGGATCCACCCACATCCTTGGCCAAGATGCCAGCAGTGGCCCACAGTGCCAGCAGAGGGGACGGCGGGCTGAGGGGAGGCCAGCCCAGGGGGGGAGGGGGGCGGGCAGCAGGGGCAACGGCAGCGGGTGGTGTCAAGCGGGGACGGAACATGGTAGCACTCGGTGCGTGTTTGCGGGCGCTCAAACCTGAGAAACGCAGCAGCCGGCAGCGGGTGCCCGGAGCTGACAGCAGGGCGGGCGGCGGCGCTGGCGGCACTGATGGCCGTAATGGCATCGAGTGTGGAGTGGCCGCCATGGGTTGGGATATTGTCTCTGCCTCTATTCCCAAGTCTATCAGGTTTGCTTTCTCTGGTGGTACGCAGTCATCGCTTTTTATTTCATCTGCCTGCGTAGCCTGAGCGGCCGCTGTCATTTCCCTTTTTTCCGCTTACCATGATCTCAGTGTCTCAGTCGCTAAGTGCCAGGTCATCATCACCTCAGCAGATGTTGTATCTCCCTGCGAGGCAGCATTGACAGAGCAGGTGGACCCTAGCAGGTCCACTGGTTGAAATAAAGCTAGGGAACGAAGAGAGAGGCTTGAATTTTTTGTTGGTTACGGGAGCTTCTTTCTCTGTGTTAATTAGCCTGTAAAGGAGCAAGTGGCCAACAGGAAAAGGCATTTTTTCTGCAATGCTTGAAATTTAAATAGGGAAAAATGATTAGAATTACAAACTGAGAAAAACAGCCAAGTTTGGTTCACGGTACTAGATTTAAAGGATGCTTTTTTCTGCCTGCCTGTGGCAACTGAAAACCAGAAATTCTTTGCCTTTGAATGGGAAAATCCTAATAGAGGATGGAAAACTCAGCTTACGTGGACAGTGTTACCACAGGGGTTCAAGAATAGCCCCACCATATTCGGGAAACAACTAGCCTGTGATCGTGAAGCTTGAAAGACCCCTTTGGGAAAAGGGGACGATGTAGCAATACACAAATGATAGCCACTGAAGAAGAAAAGGAATTTGTATAATGGACTATTAGTTTACTAATTTTTTTCTGCACTAATACTGTGAACCCAGCAGTCTCTTTCCTGAGTAACAGAGTTTCCAGATTACCCATTCATGATTGCATCAAGACCACAGACACGGTATACTCCAGCTGACCAGACTTAAAGGATACACCCCTAGAAGATGCAGACGATTGGTATATAGATGGCATCAGCTTTGTCCGCCAAGGACTTTGCCTTACAGGATATGCGGTAACAGACATCAGCCCAAAAGGTGGAAATCATCGCCTTGATAAGAGCTTTTGAGCTGGCAAACACTTGGACAGATTTGAAATATGCCTTTGGTGTGGTTCCTACACACGGGGCAATTTGGAAGGAGAGAGGACTTTTATCTTCCTCAATTAAACATGCAGAACAGATACTGAAGTTACTCCAAGCAGTATACCTGCCTACATCAAGGAGGGGATACTGATATTGAAAGGGGAAATAGATTGGCTGATGCAGGAACCAAAGGGGTGGCAGAATGGGCATCTGAGAGTCCAATTTTGGCACTAGTACCAGGAACAGAAAACTAAGCATTAACAAAAGCTTTAGAAAATGAGTAGAATACTCTAAGATGTAAATGGAATATCTTACCTGGAGGTTTAACGTAAATAACTGATGGGAGAATTGTGATACCATATTAAATTGAATGGTAATTGGAGAACATAATAAAGCATGCTGGGGATCTGAAGAAGTATAACAATTTTTAAATAGAAAATGGATAGGACCTAATTTGTATCGCATTGTTAGACAGGTATAAAAATAAACCACAGACAGGAATCAAGCTCCAAACAGTGGTAAATTAATTTTTTGAACTCCCAAGAAAAGGGAGGTATTGGTATTTATTGGTATTAACTGACACCTTTTCAGGATGGCCAGAAGCATTCCCAACCAGAACAGCCAAGGCTCGGGAGGTAACTAAGATATTACTACAAGAAATAATACCTTGTTTTGGAGTTCCAGCAACTATAACCTCTGACAGGGGACCACACTTTACCTCAAAAGTGGTACAACAAATAAGCTGCCATTTGGGTACAGACTGGCAACTTCATACCCCATATCGGCCTCAGGCGAGTGGACAAGAAGCAAATTTGGTCTGGCCTCAGTCTCTTCCTTTAGCCCTTTTGTGTATACCAAGGCAAAGGAAAGACTAAGCTCCTTTGAAATCTCATATGGACGACCCTTTGAAATACAAAGAGGAGTATCTATGCAAGCAGGGGATGAAATTATGACCTCCTATATGGTGGCCTTGGGCAAACAGCTGAATGAGATTGGAAAACGTGTGAGTGGGACTTGGGGTAGAGGACTAGGAGGGCCGGTGCATGATATCACAGAATCACAGAATTTCTAGGTTGGAAGAGACCTCAAGATCATCGAGTCCAACCTCTAACCTAACACTAACAGTCCCCACTAAACCATATCCCTAAGCTCTACATCTAAATATACATGTACAAAATGTTGACTGGCGGCTAGCAAACGTGACGCCCATCTACAAGAAGGGCCGGAGGGCAGACCCGGGGAATTACAGGCCTGTCAGTTTGACCTCAGTGCCAGGGAAGCTCATGGAGCAGATTATCTTGAGAGTCATCATGCAGCACTTGCAGGGCAAGCAGGCGATCAGGCCCAGTCAGCATGGGTTTATGAAAGGCAGGTCCTGCTTGACTAACCTGATCTCCTTCTATGACAAAGTGATGTGCTGGGTGGATGAGGGAAAGGCCGTGGATGTGGTCTACCTTGACTTCAGCAAGGCTTTTGACACCGTCTCCCAGAGCATTCTCCTCAAGAAACTGGCTGCTCTTGGCTTGGACTGGCGCACGCTTCGTTGGGTTGGAAACTGGCTGGATGGCCGGGCCCAAAGAGTCATGGTGAATGGAGTCAAGTCCAGTTGGAGGCCGGTCACTAGTGGCGTCCCCCAGGGCTCGGTGTTGGGGCCGGTCCTCTTTAATATCTTTATTGATGATCTGGATGAGGGGATTGAGTGCACCCTCAGTAAGTTTGCAGACGACACCAAGTTAGGTGCGTGTGTTGATCTGCTCGAGGGTAGGAAGGCTCTGCAGGAGGATCTGGATAGACGGGACCGATGGGCTGAGGTCAACTGTATGAAGTTCAACAAGGCCAAGTGCCGGGTCCTGCACCTGGGGCGCAACAACCCCAAGCAGAGCTACAAGCTGGGAGATGAGTGGTTGGAGAGTTGCCTGGCAGAGAAGGACCTGGGAGTCATGGTTGATAGTCGGCTGAATATGAGCCAGCAGTGTGCTCAGGTGGCCAAGAAGGCCAACGGCATCCTGGCTTGTATAAGAAACAGTGTGGCCAGCAGGGCTAGGGAGGTGATCGTCCCCCTGTACTCGGCTCTGGTGAGGCTGCACCTCGAGTACTGTGTTCAGTTTTGGGCCCCTCGCTACAAGAAGGACATGGAGGTGCTAGAAAGAGTCCAGAGAAGGGCGACGAAGCTGGTGAGGGGCCTGGAGAACAAGTCCTATGAGGAGCAGCTGAGGGAGCTGAGTTTGTTCAGCCTGGAGAAAAGGAGGCTTAGGGGCGACCTTATCGTTCTTTTTAAGTACATTAAAGGAGGCTGTAGCGAGGTGGGGGTTGGTCTATTCTCCCACATGCCTGGTGACAGGACGAGGGGGAATGGGCTAAAGTTGCGCCAGGGGAGTTTTAGGTTGGATCTTAGGAAGAACTTCTTTACTGAGAGGGTTGTTAGGCATTGGAATGGGCTGCCCAGGGAAGTGGTGGAGTCACCATCCCTGGAAGTCTTTAAAAGATGTTTAGATGTAGAGCTTAGCGATATGGTTTAGTGGAGGACTTGTTAGTGTTAGATCACAGGTTGAACTCGATGATCTTGAGGTCTCTTCCAACCTAGACAATTCTGTGATTCTGTGATCTTGAACCATACTAAGTGCATCTATTATTAGTATGTGGTCTTGGTCTTCAGCCTTTTCCCATCTCGGTAACACCTTTGAGACTTGCCATTGGCTAGTCCCCAATGCCAATAAGGATGATTGTAGGGGCTGTTAATCATTTGGCACCCTATTTTAATTTCATCCCCTATGGTTCTTTGGTGTGTTCATTTTTCTCCTAATTTTTGCCATTCTTTTAATGTATATTTATGGTCACCAGTTGTTCACCACATAACCACAATTGCTAACTTTCCATTAATGTTCTTATCCTCTGTTGTTACAGCTTCAGACCAAGGCCACTCACCATTCTCTATTATCATAGAGGCACCTTCCAATTCTTGAATCACAATTATGACTATAAGCCGCAAAAATAAAACAATTCTGCTAACTAAGTTTTCTGCAAATTATATTACTAGATACTCCTGACCGTAATGTCCTCATTTTGCTTGAGTGAGCTGCAGTTTCAATTCACCGCTACCCAGCGTTACTTTCCAGGGGGCTTCTGGAGCTTTCCTCACTTGAGAATGGTGAATCCAGACACTCTGTTCCTTGATCTCAGTTGCGGTGAAGGTTGTAAGGAGCACCTGGTATGGTCCTTCCCACTGTGGTTTCAAAGTTTTCTCTACAAGAGACTTAGTTACCTCTCAGGCTTTGGCAGTCCTAGTGGGGAAAACCTCTGGCCATCCTGAAATGGTATCTGTTAACACCAGTAAATATCGACACCCCCTTTTCTTGGAAGTTCAGTAAAGTCAATTTGCCACTGTTGCCCAGGCCCATGGCCTTTTCCATTTTGACCCAGTTTTGTTTTGGGGGCATTTTGGGGGTTAGTCTGGAGACAAAAATCACAACATTAAGTTATTTGAATAATGGTAGCATATACATGTAAGTTCCTGGCAGTAATTTTTCCAATTAGATAGTTATACAAAGCGTCTATTCACCAATGTTTTCTGGTGTTCTTTCTGGTGATCACAATAAATTGGAGGGGATGACTAGCTTCCCTTCCTTTCTTTGGTAATAGCCCATCCCTCTTGGTTATATTTTCCCTTTTGTTTTTCAATTAATTTTCTATCCTTTTTGTTATATACAAGCTTACCTTCAAGGGAAGCCTGTCTGGAACCAGGGCTCCCTCCGTTGCTACCTCACCTTCTACTGCTTCTTTTGCCTCTCTGTCCGCCAGATCATTTCCTTCCTCCAATTCTGAGCTCACCTTCTGGTGTGCCTTAATGTGCATGATTGCTACATTTTCAGGCAGCTGAACTGCTTCCAATAATCTCATTATTTAGTCCATATAGATGTTTATTTTCCAGATTCTATTACATCTTTGCAAGTGATAACTGCATACCCAGCATGTTGTTTTCCGCTGATGAGCTGCTCCCATATTTCCACATCATCAAAAGGAGTGTCCTTTAGATCTGGATGGCTGGAGTAGGTAGCTTCAATGGTTTCCAGGCAGTCATGGTGTACTGGCTCCCCTTTGTTTCTGCTGATTTCAGGAACCTTTCTGGGGAAAGCCAGTGACCGCCTTTTACTTCCAGCACTGTGGACACTCTGTGAGACACTAGCACAGTTATTTTCTGTCCCAAGGTGAACTTGCGTGCTATCCCTTGATGGCAGCATCCAGCTGCTTAGAAAAATAAGAAACTGCCCTTCGATATGGGCCCAGGTCCTGTGCTAGTATTCCCAGGGCAGTCCCTGTTTCTCATGGGAGAAGGGGAAAAATGGTTTATTCACATCTGGAAGTCCCAGAGCTGGGGCTGACATGAGAACCTTCTTTAGTTGGTCAAAGGCTTGCGTGGCCTCCTTTGTCCACTGGAGGTCTCTGTTCCCATTTGCAATGAGTGCATACAGTGGTTTTACAAGCAATCCATAATTACAGATCCACAGTCTGCACCACCCTGTCATTCCAAAAAAGGTTCGTAGTTCTTTTATTGTCTCAGGTTTCGGGGTTTGACATATTGCTTCTTTACGATCTTGCCCCAAGGTCTATTGTCTGGCACTAACCTCATAACCCAGGTAGATCACCTTCTGCTTTACCACCTGAACCTTCTTCTTTGATACCCTGTACCCCGGAGTCCCAAAAAGTTTAGGAAGCTTACCATCCAGGCCACACATGCTTCTTCTGTCTGGGTGTCTATTAGGAGGTCATCTACATACTGCAAGAGCTTTCCTTCTCCTGATGGGGCTTCCCAGGTCTCCAAGTCCCTTGCAAGTTGTTCTCTGAACAAGGTGGGTGAGTTCTTAAAGCCCTGAGGCAACGTTGTCCATGTGAGCTGTGTTTTGCACCCACTCTTAGGGCTTTCCTACTCCAATGCAAAGATTTTCTGGCTGGCTTCATGGAGAGGGAGGCAAAAGAAGGCATCCTTCAGGTCTAAAACAGTAAACCAAGTTAGCTCTGTTGTTAAGCATGTTAATCAATTATCGGGCTAATTCCTTCTCTATCTTCCTTTTTCAAGGGGTACCGTTTAAGTGCACTTTTCACCTTCTCTGGTGCATTAGAAGATCATACTCCGGAAAACACTTGACTTAGGATTTCCTCAGTAATTTCCCCTTTGTTCTAAATAGCTGTCAATATCAAACTCAACACTTCCACATATCTTTCATCATTTACCTCTAGAAAATTTTCTCAATTTTTAAATGAAATGGTTGCTTGTAATCTTTCCAATAAATCCCTCCCTAGGAGTGACTCCGGGGAGTTGGGTATTGTCCTGGTTTCAGTTAGAACAGAATTTTCTTCCTAGTAGCTGGTGGAATGCTGTGTTTTGGCTTGGGATGAGAAGAGTGCTGATAACACCCCGATGTTTTAATTGTTGCAGAGCAGTGCTTATACCAAGCCAAGGACACCTTTTGCTCTGTCCTGCCAACAGGCAGGCTGGGGGGTGCAGTAAGAGCTGGGAGGGGACAGACCCAGGACAGGTGACCCAAACTAGCCAAAGGGGTATTCCATACCATCTGACATCATGCTAAACGATATATAGGGGTGGCTAGCCGGGGGAGGGTGGCCAGACTGTTCGGGGTTAGGCTGGGCATCGGTCAGCGGGTGGTGAGCAATTACATTGTACATCACTTGTTTGTACATATTATTATTAGTAGTACTATTATTACCATTCTATTACTATTATTATTGTTATTATTGTTATTATTGTTATTATTGTTATTATTACTTTC
>JALLAJ010001246.1:0-11740 GCA_024635365.1 Aix galericulata | reverse complement strand
AGAGCCTGCCGGTGGTCATTTGGCAGTGTAATCTGCGTCTCTGCAGTCCTGCCCCGCAATAAAAGTAAGTCATCATTAGTAATCCGTAGAATGTGGCAACCCCACGGAATGTTATCCAGAAACATAGTTATAAGACCGATCTGGGGACGAATAGTCTTTTTTGCAGTGCAAGCTAATCCTCTGATAAAAGGAATGCGAATGCTAGAGTGACGCAGCACAGCCAAATTATAAAAAGAGTGATGGAGTGAAGCAGCACAGCCAGTGCTGCCTCCACTTGTCGTGCTTGACAGTTATGGCGAGTCCGGCGAGTGTGCAGCGGGGCTAGAGCTGCAAATGCTTGCTGGTGTGCCTGTATAAGATCTTTCCCTAAATCGCGTACTGCTGCGGCTGCCGTTGTCCACCAACGCCCCTCGTCTCCCGCAGCAACTCGATCTCGGATGTCCCGCATGTCCCGCATCGTACCACGACCACCTCAATCTCCCGCGTTTTCCGCGGCTCCGTTTCCCGCGTCCCTGCGCAGCTCCTTTTCCCACGCTCCCCGCGGTTTCTTTTCCCCGTGTCTCACCGTGAGTCCTTTGTCCGGGTCAGTGCTTGGAGTTTCTCAATGTCTCTCACGTGTTCCGGCCTCTGTCAGGTCCGTCTTTGTCTCTCGCAGTTGGCCATAGCCCTGCAGCGTCAGTCAGTGCTCTCTCCTCTCTCTGTGCGGTGGTAGGCTTACCGTGTGCCTCGGGTCTCCCGGTGCCGCTCTGATGTCCCGGCGCCGCTAATGTCAGCCTGGTCGGGTCTCTCCTGTTCAGGTCGCAGCCTGTTTGGGCGCCATTTGTTAGGAAGCACAGCCGAAAGCACGACAGACACCAGTTGAGTCAAATCATGCTGATCCATTTTATTGCCCGAATAGCCTAACTTTTATAGTGAACTTGACAGGGGCAGACAGTGTTTCACACAAGATTATTGGTCAAAAGCACTCAGACAAACAACTATAAGAAAACAACCCCACCTGCAAGAAAAGAACCCCCCTTGTGATTAGCGGTCATGTAGACCTTGTCCTTGAGGCCAGCTGCTGGTAACAATATTTTTCTGAGTTCCTTAATTGGGCGATGTGGGAGTCATTGCCGTGGGAGCTTCTCACAGTTACTCTGGTAGCTTGGTTTGCTCAGCTACAGCAGGCCATGAGATTTTCTAAGGTCTACTCCTGGTTGCTTAAGGCAAGCTCAGATCGAACAATTGTTCCACGGACTCATGTCCACGCCCTCTATGTCAATTCCCAACAGAATCCTTCCTCCATTAATGCAAAAAACCACCACCCTGGCTCTAATGTTTGGCTTGTATGAAGGTTTCTCCTCCTTGTTCCACAGTCACACAAGTGCACCCAAACTCCTAACTTGTAGCATGGCAGCAGTGCTTGCAGGGACCACAGAAGCCCTTCTTACACCTTTTGAACGAGTCCATACTTTGCTTCAGGACTACAAACATCATGAGAAATTTACAAACACTTAACAGGCTTTCAAGGTACTAAAAGTCTATGGGATTAAAGAATATTATCAGTGTTTTGTGCCCATTCTGCTCCAGAATGGAAGCAGTAATATGCTCTTCTTTGGCCTACGAGGACCTATCAAACAATGTCTGCCTGAAGCAACTTACAGCACTCATTTGGTCAATGGCTTTATCTGTGGAGGGCTGTTGGGTGCCATGCTGGGATTCTTATTTTTCCCAATGAACGTTGTAAAAGCTCGCATGCAATCTCAAATTGCTGGTGAATTTCAGTCTTTTTCAAAAGTTTTTCTGATGATCTGGCTAGAACGTGATAGAAAATTGATGAATCTTTTCAGAGGAGCCCATCTGAATTACCATCGTTCTGTCCTGTCATGGGTCATAGTCAATGCAACATATGAATTCTTGCTAAAGCTATTATAAAAAATGTTAACTTCCTTTGAAGACCCTCTATTATCTGGGGTATTAGCATATTTGAGGTCACAGTCTCTAGGAACAGAACAATTTATGGAACTTTTAATGAATAACACGGAGTACCGTGAAGTTTGGAGAGAATTTGTAGTGGTTTTACCCAACTGGGCAGCTAAGCTCCACCACAACCACTCTCTCACTCCCCCTCCTCAAATGGAAAGGGGGAGAAAATACAATGGAAATACAATGGAAAGGGCTCAAGGGTTGAGATAAGGACAGGGAGATCACTCAACAATAATTGTCATGGGCAAAAAAGACTCAGTACAGGGAGATTAATAAAATTTATTACCTATTACTAACAAGCTAGAGTAGTGAGATACAAAGGGAAAACAAAACAAAACACAACTTTCCCCCATCCACCCTCTTCTACTTCTTCCCCCCAAGCAGCACAGGGGAATGGGGGAATAGGGGTTGTGGTCAGTCTACAGGTCAATAGCACTTTGTCTCTGCCACCCCTTCACAGTCACTCTCTTCCCCGGCTCCAATGTGGGGTCCTTCCCATGGGATGCCATCCTTTCAAAACTGATCCTGCATGGGCTTCCCACTGTGGTGGTTTTACTTGGATGGGTAGCCGAGCTCAACCACAGCCATTCTCTCACTCCCCCTCCTCAAAGGGAAAGGGGGAGAAAATATGATCATAGAATCATAGAACATCCTGAGTTGGAAGGGACCAATAAGTATCATCAAGTCCAACTCCTGGCACTGCACAGGTCTACCCAAAAGTTTAGACCATGTGACTACGTGCACAGTCCAATCGCTTCTTAAATTCAGACAGGCTTGGTGCAGTGACTACTTCACCGGGGAGCCTGTTCCAGTGTGCGACCACCCTCTTGGTGAAGAACCTCTTCCTGATGGCCAGCCTAAACTTCCCCTGCCTCAATTTAACACCGTTCCCGCGGGTCCTATCACTGGAGATTACGGAGAATAGCTCAGCACCTGCCTCTCTACTCCCCCTTGTGAGGAAGTTGTAGACTGCAATGAGGTCTCCCCTCAGCCTCCTCTTCTCCAGGCTGAATAGGCCCAGTGACCTCAGCCACTCCTCATACGTCTTCCCCTCTAGGCCCTTCACCAAATCATCAACCCATGATGCAAAGGGCTCAAGGGTTGAGATAAGGACAGGGAGATCACTCAACAATTACCATGATGGGCAAAACAGACTCAGAATAGGGAGACAGTAAGATTTATTGCCTATTACTAACAAGCTAGAGAAGTGAGAAAAAAAGGAAAGAAACCAAAAACACCTCCCCCCATCCGCCCTCTTCCACCTCCTCCCCCTGAGTGGCGCAGAAGAACAGGGGAATGGGGGTTGCGGTCAATCTATAGCACTTTGTCTCTGCCACTCCTTCTTGGTCACTCTCTTCCCCTGCTCCAACATGGGGTCCCTCCCACGGGATGCAGTCCTTCCCAAACTGATCCAGCATAGGCTTCCCACAGGCAGCAGCTCTTCAAGAACTGCTCCAGATATGGGTCCGTACCATGGGGTCCATCCATCAGGAGCAACCTGCTCCAACCCGGGACCCCCACAGGCAGCAGCTCCTGCCAGGTCACCTGCTCCTGAGTTGTCCTGTAGCTCCACAAGCTACAAGTCCGGCCCAGAATCTGCTTTGGCGGGGGTCCTCCACAGCCCGCACCCTCCATCACTGCAGGTCCATGTGCTCCACCGTGGTCTCCTCCATGGGCTGCAGCATGGAAATGTGCTCCACCATAGCACATCATGGGACGCAGGGGGTCAAGCAGCTCCACCATGGTCCTCTCCACAGGCCACAGGGAAACCGGCTCTGGCTCCTGGTGCACTTCTCCCCCTCCTTCTTCACTGACCTTGGCACCTGCAAGGATGTTTCTCACTCCTCTCTCTCTCCCAGCTGCTGTTCCCAGCATTTTTTTTCCCTGTCTTAAATATGCTGTCACAGAGGCTCAAACAATATCGCTTATTGGCCCGGCTCTGACCAGCAGCAGGGTCCTTATCTAACATGAGGCAGCTTCTGGATTCTTCTCGCAGAAGCCACCCCNCCCCCCCCCCCCCCCCCACCAAAACCTTGCCACATAAACCCACTACACCCACAAAGAGCAGCTCTTCAAGAACTGCTCCAATATGTACCATAGGGTCCATCCTTCAGGAACAGACTGCTCCAACATGAGTCCCCCACGGCTCCTGGAGCACCTCCTTCCCCTCCTTCTTCCCTGACCTTGGTGTCCGCTGGGCTGTTTCTCACTCCTCGCTCTCACAGCTGCTGTAGCACAGCAGTTGTTTTTTTTCCCCTTTCTTAAATATGCTCTCACAGACGTGCAAACAACAGCGCTTATTGGCTTGGCTCTGTCCAGAGGCAGGTCCCTTTGGAGCCAGCTGAACGTGGCACTTATCTAATATGGGGCAGCTTCTGGATTCTTCTCACAGAGGCCACCCCTGCAGCCCCTCGCTACAAAAACCTTGCCATACAAACCCAATACAGAATTCAAAGCAGCAGTTTTATTTAAGTAGAGAGATGTGTGATACTGTTAGTGGCTGCTTAGGGTAAAAGGTAATTAGTCTTATTAACAGCCTTCAGTATTTATGGGGTGAATGTCAATCATAGAATCATAGAATCATTAATTTTGGAAAAGGCCTCCACAATCATCTAGTCCAACCATCACCCTACCACCCAATATCACCCACTAAACCATCTCCCTAAGCACCAGGTCCAACCTTTCCTTAAATACTTCCAGGGACAGTGACTCCACCATCTCGCTGGGCAACACATTCCAATGCCTGACTACTCTTTCTGAGAAGAAATTTCTCCTAATTTCCAACCTAAACCTTCCCTGGCGCAACTTGAGGGCATTCCCTCTAGTCCTATCACTAGTTACCTGTGAGAAGAGGCCGACACCTAGCTCCCCACAACTTCCTTTCAGATAGTAGTAGAGAGCAATAAGGTATCCCCATCTTCCCTGAGCCTCCTCTTCTCCAGACTAAACAACCCCAGTTCCCTCAGAATACAACTAAATCTTCACAGAATCACAGAATCACAGAATTTCTAGGTTGGAAGAGACCTCAAGATCATCGAGTCCAACCTCTAACCTAAAACTAACAGTCCCCACTAAACCATATCCCTAAGCTCTACATCTAAATGTCTTTTAAAGACTTCCAGGGATGGTGACTCCACCNAGCACCTCCGCCTTTTCCTCATCTCTTGTAACTAAGTTTCCCCCCGCATCCAGTAAAGGATGGAGATTCTCCTTAGTCCTCCTTTTTGTGTTGATGTATTTATAAAAACGTTTTTTGTTATCTTTAACGGCAGTAGCCAGATTGAGCTCCAGATGAGCTTTGGCCTTCCTAATTTTGTCCCTGCACTGCCTCGCAACATCCTTGTAGTCCTCCCTAGTGGCCTGCCCACTTTTCCAAAGATTATAAACCCTCTTTTTCCTCCTAAGTTCAAGCCACAGTTCTCTGTTGAGCCAGGCCGGTCTCCTTCCCCGCCAGCTCGTCTTTGGGCACATGGGGAGAGACCACTCCTGCGCCTTTAAGATTTCCCTCTTGAAGAGCGCCCAGCCTTCCTGGATTCCTCTGCCCTTCAGAACCGCCTCCCAAGGGACTCTACCAACCAATGTCCTGAGCAGCACAAAGTCAGCCCTCCGGAAGTCCAATACAGTGGTTTTACTGGCCCCCTTCCTGGCCTCGCCAAGAATAGTGAACTCCACCATTTCATGGTCACTCTGCCCAAGACAGTTTCGGACCACCACATCCTCCACCAGTCCTTCTCTATTTGTGAAGAGAAGGTCTAGTGGGGTGCCACCCCGGTAGGCTCACTAACCAGCTGCGTCAGGAAGCTATCTTCCACGCTCTCCAGAAACCTCCTAGCCTGCTTTCTCTGGGCTGTGTTGTTTCTAAATCCCCAGGAATCTTGAGTTACTTTATGTAGGATCTCGTTGTGGTTTTTTTTTTTGGTTTTCCCAAATATTTTTGAGATCAGTCAAATTCTTCCCATTTGATCTACATATATACAGCAACTAGTAATAATTACTGTGCATGCTCCTCCTTATGAGGTTATTAATAAATCTAATACTATTTGATTCTAGAGTACTATTTTTGCAAACTTATCAAACTTATTTTCTAGTTCTTCAATTATAGCTGAGATATTTACGATAGCATTTTCTAATTCACTTACCCCTAACCAAGGTAAAAACCACCTTGCAAAACTGTGAAATGCTAAATGATTTTACTAGAGGATTATCTGAAGTCTGCTTAATTTTTCGTGTGGTATAAGGGGGCTTTGGCTTTGTGGGTCTTCAATAATAGTTACATTTGGAATTATTGCCCCCAGGGTGCAAGCTCCATTCCATCCTAGGGGCAACACCTTCCTGTTGCTTTCATTTAAAAGCCTCTGTTAAACTTGAAATGATGTGGTATCATTGCTTATTGGAAGGAAGAATATATTTTTGAAAATCTGTATGAATGCTTTGTGACTTAGTGCACACTATTACTTAACATCCCTTGACATCCACTGTTTTCTCATTGAAATATAGGTACTAAAATGTGTGCTAAATGCATGCATACAATTATGTTGTGCTAGCATCTAAGGCTCTTGCATTTTAGAGCCCAAGTCATAGTTTTCTGAAGTATTTATAATTTAAGATAATCACAGCTACATAAGGTATGTCTTACATATATATAAGACAGGTACATATATACCTACCTTTAGTCTCTGAAGCAAAATTTGTTGCCAGAAGTCAATTTTAACTTGAGTGCCAAGTGCAAGAACCAGGAGCTATTCAATCTGTTTAAAGCAACAGGGAATGTGAAACCAAGAATGGCTATTTGTAATAGTCTGGGGGGAAGAAGATAGACTTGTATGTGTTTTGGTACTTTTTTCTCTGAAGTGTATTTACTTTAGATGTGAGCTTTATCTGAGGTGTGTGGATTTTTTGTTTGTTTTGTAAAACACTTGGGAAAGAAAAAAAAAAGAACTACAGAAACTCCAAACATCATGTAGTTCTTCTGTTTTTCTGAAACAGATAAATAATTCTAACGTGTAATTGATACATGAGTTCATTATTTCTAGTTTCCTCCTTATCTGCAAGCAAGCAACTTGAAGAGGAAGTCCATTATGAAAGTGATAGCTTTGAATAAAAAAAATAAAAAATATTAAAAAAAAATACAACACCCCCCCATTCTATAGTCTCAATATAAATAAACAGTGTTTTGTTTGAAGTTAAAAGAGGTTCCTGGTAGTTCTTGTGATCCTTTAGAAATGTTTGAGTTTCAGAAAACTGTACATTTAACCCTTGGTGGAGAAAATTTTGATCTGAAGCTTTATCCTTGTGCTGCTAAATTAAGGGTGTCTGTAACTTAGGGGGTTACCACAGATACTGGGATTCCAGTTGTGTTTGGGAGAGCAGACTTAATTTGAAGAGGTTCTATGGGTTGAGTGAAAATCTGCAGTTAAATGCCCCTTGATTGGGATTTGAATAGAAAGAAAATAAGTAACTTGAGTTATATGAATTTATTAGCTTTTTTCATTCAGTTATAAGGTTATTGGAAGCAGATTATTTATTTAAAAAAAATAAAAAAAAATAATATAATACAGTAACTTCTTTATTTCTTTATGCTGAATCATATAAAAATAGAAACTAATTTTGTGATGTCTCTTCAGTTTTGCATTTCCAGTTGTATGGTTTGTCAGAAAAGTAAGGAAAGAAATGCCTGAAATGAAGAGCCAGTATACTAGACTCTGTAAAATTTGTTTCCTTCTGACAAAGTGACCCAGGTATTTTGGATGTTGCAGCATGTCACAAAGTCACTCTTCATTCATCAAATCATGCTGAACCCAGCTTTGGAGACATTCTAGTATTGTCAGACTTGGTTATAAGTTTCTGTAATTTTGTATGCCTAAAAAACTATTTCTTCCAAACTTTTGTGTTTATTTTGATAGGAGAAAATTTAAGAAGTGTTTTTTTTTTGTTTGTTTGTTTTTTCCAGTGGCTGACATTGTAATAATCAGTATATGTAGCTCTTCCCCTGCTTTGCTTGGGACAGGCATGGGTAGTTGATTGCAAAGCATCACAGCTTGGGTGAGGGACTGGAAACTGTTCCTAGCTAAGTCTTGCTCCTGGTGCAGATGAATATGCAGTGGAACCAGATCACAACGTAACCTCTGGCTTGATCTAATTATCAGCATTTACACTGGCTAACTTCCTCTGTAGTGGGCAAAAAGTCAGGTATCTCACAAAAACAAAAACTAAAATAAAGTTATTTAAGCAGTAAGTTGCTTCCTGACATGAAATGTTATGGATTCAAATACTTAAAGAATACCAGAAAAAATACATAACCTTCATTTTTGCATAACCTTCACTTTCCAAAACATTTTTATATCAGAAGAGGTGTGGCTCTGGACTGCATTGGACTGCAATCCAGGAAATTGTGATTCCAATTTACTATTGCCATTGAGCAAATAACTAGCATTCACTTTCCTCCAACTCTGACCTAGAGCTACTACAGAAGAGTTTATCTTAAGCTATCTATGTGCCACAATGTATGTATGAAGCAGCTCTTCCTTGTGTTTTACAGTAATGCTTATATCTACAATATAAAATGCACACTTGTAGAATATTAAAGTACTTGAAAGTGCTAAAACCAAAACTGATTTCTTTTAAATGTAAGCCTGTTCATTTTGATAAGGACCATGCCTCTCAATCCTGAGATGAATGAAGAATTCTGTTCCAGCCAATCTTTTCTGTTAGCTTACTGCACTGTTTTTTTTTTGTCATCATTATTTGAAAGAACAAATAGTTTTGTTTACACATGGTTTTAACTGTTAAAAATATATTTGGGAGGAAGGGACATTATAACAAAGAAAATAAACATCACTGCCTAAGCGCATATTGCTGCTGATTTGTTTTAAGTAGATACTATAAAATGTTTGAATATGGGAAATATAAATAGGTTTTTGAATTTCTGGTAGGTCCCAGGAAAATGTCAAGAAATCTCAACAAGTGACTTTGACCCCCTGTTCTAACATAATGATTCTGATTGTGAAGCATACTGTGAAATAAGAGTTACAGTGCAGGAAACTTTCAAAGTGCTTAGTAACAAGCTTTCCAAGGGCTACAGGATGGTACTGTTGCACTGGTTGAAATATCTCCTTCCTTCTGGAGGAGAAAAAAAATGGTCTTCAGTTGAAAGCAAGAATCAGACAGGTACAAGTTACATCATTGTGTTTTAAAAGGTGTCATGCATTCTGCAATTTATCAGTGATTAAGACAGCAAGTACTATTTTCCTCCCCCTTTTAAAAATGTGATATGTAACAAGGTTGTTAGAGGCAGAGTTGAGAACAGAAACCACAAGATCTCCCAAACAACAGATGTCCTTCTCATCCATTTTGCTTTGTAGAATTTACTAATTAACCTTAACTTAATGAGCTTTGGCAAACTATCTGGAGTCAGTGTCAGTGTTGAATCATTACAGCACATTCATTGGAATTGGCAGTAATGTCTTTAGAAGTATAATACTTCACTGCTACATCACAAATACTGTTTAAAATTGAACTGTATGTGGTATCTTGACATCCTAAGCACTTTTTACACTTAAACCAGCATTTGTACGTTACATCCCTTTTTTGGGATCCACTCTTCCTGGCAGATGGAATGGTGTTTGGCTAGCTGGCCATTTCCCAGACTTAGAATGACAGTTTTATGACAATTTCGTTTAACAGGACAAAGGACATATTTTTTGAGATATACTTATTATTTTTAGTGTAAAGTGTACTCTGAAAATTGTAGGTGGAATGTTCTGGGCAACGCTGCAATGTTTTCACATTGTGTTATCTTCTGGCATATGAAAAAATGCTTACAGCAATTAAAAATAATACATTATCTGTGTGAAATGATAGGGCTTTTTCCTAGTGAGTTTAATATGTTGGTTAGCTGGTCCCAGTTGAGACTTGCTGTAAAATGCATAACCTTAAGTGAAGCTATTAAGTGTTTTTGTAAGTCAGTTAGTAAACAAAGCAGGTAGATTAATCTTTATAAATTTTCCCTTTTTCCTGCAGAGTTATTACATACAGCATTTCCTTGGAAGCTGTGACAACACTTGTCGTCTTCCTCTCCTGCCAATTATTTCACAAGGAAATTCTGCGAGAAAGTCTCATTCAGTTCTGGCGGGGCTGGACCAAATAGCACAAAAAAAAGCTTCTGATGGCTTGTTTATACTGTTTGTACTTGAAAGCAAAAGACAGTGAAATATATTTTGATAGTAATTTGTTCTCCTCAGAAAAAGAACACAAAACCAAACATATGTAAAGGCTTTTGGAAGGCTTTGGGTTTAAATCTTACAGCTCTGACTTCAGGAAAACTATTTTGGAAGCAATTATATTTTTTGAGAGAGTGATTTCATTAACTTCCTTAAACAGTTTTTACTTCTCAGGATGGTTTTTGGTTCAGCTGTGGGCATTTTCCTGTAGTATTCCAGTTTAGAGAACCTGTGCATTTCTGAAATGTTAATGATCCTTCATGTGATACAAATAAATAGCAGACCCTTGAAAAATTGCAAATATGTGCAAGGTTGAGTTTTAAGCTACAGTAGTGGAAATTCTTGCCATGTAAACTTAGTTGTGTGAGTAATATCACTTGTTCTGGCGAGTAGGTCATGTTAAAACACTTTGTCATGGTGGCATTTATGCATTTTGGTCAGGCTACAATTTGTCCTATTTTACCTTAAAATTAAATGAGTACCTTTACATGCAGACAGATTTTTAATAAGTGTAACTGTTGTTTGGTTTTATGAAATTTATTCTATAAGCAAAAGAAGAGGTACTGCTCCTGTGAGGCATATAAGGAAAGGATGGAGAATAAGGGGAATACATGGGAGAAGGGTAGTATGTGTAGGTCTAAGCTGGGAGTAGCCAGTACCTGGCCTCTGGAGGCACATGGAAAGTTTAGGTGCTGGGGATCTAGGGCAATGTGAAGAGTTCAAGGGATACTGGGTAAGGGGAGTTGGAGATCATCATAACACAGCTCTGTTCACCTCTAAATTATATGGGAATAGGAACCACCTGTATGTTTCTTCAGGAATTTTTTTTTTTTTTTTAATACTGAAGCCTTTTATTTAAATCCAACAAATTTTATGTGCATTTGTCAGAATCACTGGGATGAGGTCATATGTTTCATTCATCCTTGCAAATTCACCCCAGCCACACACAGCCACATATCACGGGGTGTAAGAACTCTGTTGTTACCTATTCTATATAACCAAAGCATGGAAGGAAAACTAAATGAATATAGTGTTTCTTTCCCTTGCATCAGCATTTTTCCAGTTGTCTTGGGGGTAGAAGAATACAATAGTTCCACAAATTGATTGACTTAAAAGTAGTATTGAAAGCAAAGAAAACAAAAAATGTTTTTGCAACCCTGCTCCTGAAGGTGCTCCTACAGAGTCCTGCTGAAGTCAGTGCAGCTCTGCATGGTCAAAACCTTGGTGTTCTTTCCCTTTCAATCTGTAAGGAGGAACAGTGCTCAAGACTGCTTTGCACCCTGCCTGGTCTTTGTGATGTAGTTGATTAGACTTGACTCTGCAGTCTGTGAGATAACGAGCATCTGTTACTCCTCAAATGATCAACTGGTCTTTTAAAAACAATTGAGATCTAAGCATATCCTTCTTCCAGTGAACAAAAGTGCATAGCATCGCTTTTGTAGATGAGGCAAAGTTAGCAACTTGTGAATCAACCTGAGTTGGCTGTTCTTTTTTTTCAGTCTCCCATTGTGGTGGTTTTACCGTACTGAGCAGCTAAACCCCACAACCGCTCTCTC
>JALLAJ010001245.1:0-11822 GCA_024635365.1 Aix galericulata | reverse complement strand
TTCCACACCTTTCCTTTCCACACCTTTCCTTTCCACACCTTTCCACACTTTTCCACACCTTCCCACACTTTTCCACATCTTTCCTTTCCTTTTTATTCTACACACATGTACACAACCCATGTAGTTGAGGTTTGTACAGAGTGCATCTTCACAGAATCACAGAATCACAGAATCACAGAATTTCTAGGTTGGAAGAGACCTCAAGATCATCAAGTCCAACCTCTAACCTAACACTAACAGTCCCCACTAAACCATATCCCTATGTTCTACATCTAAACGTCTTTTAAAGACTTCCAGGGATGGTGACTCCACCACCTCCCTGGGCAGCCTGTTCCAATGTCTATCATCAGATGCCAGCTCATTGGCAATAATTGCCTGGAAAGAAGATTAGGACCCCAGAGTCAATGAAGTCGCTAAACATCTCCGGCAGTGCAAAGAAAGTCTCTCTTTCTTGCAGGCCTGCGTCTCTGCTGTGGAGAAGCTTTTGAAAGCGTCCATCAACAAAAAGAGAATACTTTCGAGAACCATTCTGAAAAGGTTCACCAAGTTGAAGAGAGTTTATTTTCCCCGCGCCTATACAAACCAGTGTCTCAGCTATTATGCTTAAGTGTTCATCCATGCAAGGAAGATGATATGGTGGGTACACACCCCTTGCCACCCTGTGGTTTTACCTACGAGACCATGGGAAGGACATGGTAAAATGGGTTGGAAAATCTACCGTGACCCTAGAGGCACGGTACTTGAGTTTCCAAATAAAACTATTGGAAAAAGGGATTCTCTGAAAAGTTTGCTGCTCCAGCTTCTAGCAAGCAGTCCTTCAGACACAGAAATGAAGATTCTGACCAGGATTAGCAGGGCCCTGTCTCCAGCCAGGGGGAGGAAAGGGACAATTCAGTTTATTGGACTGTGTGGATTCGATGGCCTGGCACGTTGCATGTCATACACACGAAATTATAAGGCTTTAGTAGACACAGGTGCACAATGTAATCTAATGCCATCAAGCTATAAAGGGCCAGAACCCATCTGTATTTATGGGGTGATGGGGATTTCAGCTGTTTCCTGTATTGGAGGCTGAAGTGAGTCTAACTGGGAATGAGTGGCAAAAGCTCTGACTGGCCCGGATGCTCCGCGCATCCTTGGCATACACTGTCTTAGAAGAGTATATTTCAAGAACCCAAAAGGGTTCCACTGGCCTTTTGGCATATCTGCCTTAGAGACAGAGGCCATTAAACAGTTGTCTACCTTGCCCTGTCTCTCAGAGGACCTTTCTGTTGTGGGGTTGCTGAGGGTCGAAGAACAGCAAGTGCCAATCGCTACCACAACTGTGCTCCAGCGGCAATATCGCACCAACCGAGACTCTCTGATTCCCATCCATAAGCTAATTCATCAACTGGAGAGCCAAGGAGTGATCTGAAAGACTCATTCACCTTTTAATAGTCCCATATGGCCAGTGCGAAAGTCTAATGGTGAGTGAAGACTAACAGTGGACTATCATGGCCTGAACGAAGTCACGCCACCACTGAGTGCTGCAGTGCCGGACATGCTAGAACTCTAGTACGAACTGGAATCGAAGGCAGACAAGTGGTGTGCCACAACTGACATCACTAATGCATTTTTCTCCATTCCACTAGCAGCAGAGTGCAGGCCACAGTTTGCTTTCACTTGGAGGGGAGTCCAATATACTTGGAATCGGCTGCCCCGGGGGTGGAAACACAGCCCTAGCATTTGCCACGGACTGATCCAGTCTGCGTTGGAACAGTGCGAAGCTCCCAAACATCTGCAGTACATCGATGACATCATTGTGTGGGGTGGCACAGCAGAGGAAGTTTTTGACAAAGAGAAGAAAATGATCCAAATCCTTCTGAAGGCCGGTTTTGCTAAAAAAAAAAAATAAAATAAAAAAATAAAGTCAAAGGACCTGCACGAAAGATCCAGTTTTTAGGAATAAAATGGCAAGATGGACGTCGTCAAATCCCAATGGATGTGATCAACAAAATAACAGCTATGTCTCCACCAACTAGCAAAAAAGAAACACAGACTTTCCTAGGTGTTGTGGGGTTTTGGAGAATGCACATCCCAAATTACAGTCTGATTGTAAACCCACTCTACCAAGGAACCCGTAAGAAGAATGATTTCGAATAGGGCCCCTTTGAACAAATTAAGGAGGAAATAGTTCATGCAGTAGCCCTTGGGCCAGTCCAAATAGGACCAGATGTAAAGAATGTTCTCTACACCGCAGCCGGGGCCCCACCTGGAGCCTCTAGCAGAAAGAGCCTGGGGAAACTCAAGGTCGACCCCTAGAGTTTTGGAGTCGGGGATACAGAGGATCTTAGGCCAGCTACACTCCAATCGAAAAGGAGATATTGGCAGCAATACACTGAATGTTATTACACTAACCAAAGGACTTTCCAGCTTCTCGCTCTCTCCTGACAGCAGGCAGGCTGGGGGTGCAACAAGAGCTGGAAGGGGACAGACCCAGGACAGCTGACCCAAACTGGCCAAAGGGGTATTCCATACCATCTGACATCATGCTAAACAATATATAGGGGTGGCTAGCTGGGATGGGCGGGGCGGCTGCTCATGGATAGGCTGGGCATCAGTCAGTGAGTAGTGGTGAGCTATTGCATTGTGCATCACTTGTTTCATTCACATTATTATTTGTACTATTATTATTATTACTATTATCCTTTCTTAATAAACTGTCTTTATCTCAACCCACAGGCTTCACTTTCCCATTTCTCTCCCCCATCCCAGAGAGGGAGGGGGGAGTGTGAGCGAACGGCTGTGTGGTGCTTAGCTGCCAGCCAGGTTAAACCACAACTCTGAGCTAGCACAATAGTATCACTATAGCCATCTTTTCCTTTGATAGCTCAAAAGAGGTGAACTTCACAAAAAAAAAAAAACAAAAAAAAACTGTAAATACTGTGCATAATGCTTATTGTTCCCAGTCACAAATTACCAAAATCTATATAGGAAACACTCCCTAGGCATGCAACCACTCTGTTCATCTAGGGGAGAAAATACTCTGAAGTCATATTTCCCAAGAACAGAAAATGCACTGAAGAAACTCTCGAGATTTTTATAGCCATGTAACGTATGTTTGACAGTTATACACATTTTACAAAAAAGGTGAAGCCTTTGTTTTAAATAGGACTGTAGTGGGTTTACGTGACAAGGTTTTGGTAGCAGGGGGCCATAGGGGTGGCTTCTGTGAGAAGAACCTAGAAGCTCATGTTTGGTAAGGGCCCCACTGCTGACCAGAGCTGAGCCAATAAGCAATATTGTTTTGCGACTCTGTGAGAGTATATTTAAGATAGGGAAATAAAACACTGCGCCACTCAGCAGCTGGGAGAGTGAAAGGAGTGAAAAACAGCCTTGCAGACGCCAAGGTCAGTGCAGAAGGAGGGGGAGAGGTGCTCCAGGCGCCGGAGCAGAAGTCCTCTGCGGCCTGTGGTAAGGACCATGGTAAAGCAGGCTGTCCCCCTTCAGCCCATGGAGTACCACGGTGGAGCAGGGTTCCACACTGCATCCCCTGGAGGAGACCAAAGTGGAGCAGATACACCTGCCCTGAAGGAGGCTGTGGCCTGTGGAAGACCCCTGCCAGAGCAGATTCTGGGCTGTAGCCTGTGGAGAGGAGCCCACACAGGATCATGTGAAGAGCTGCTGCCTGCAGTAAAGAAGCGCTACAGACTGACCATAACCCCCATTCCCTCGTTCCCCTGTGACACTTGAGGGGAGGAGGTGGAAGAGGGCAGATGGGGGGAAGGTGCTTTTGGTTTCTTTCCTTTGTTTCTCACTTCTCTAGCTTGTTAGTAATAAGCAATAAATCTTACTGTCTCTCTACTCTGAGTCTGTTTTGCCCGTCATGATAATTACTGCACGATCTCCTCATCCTTATCTCAACCCCTGAGCCCTTTTCATCACATTTTCTCCCCATTCCTCTTTGAGAAGGGGGAGAGATAGAGCGTTTGTAGCGGAGCTTGGCTGCCCACCCAAGTAAAACCGTCACAAGGACTAAAGACTGTACTGGTGTTTTTTTTAGAGTATGAAAGGTAATGAATTTGTTTGTTGGAATTTTGGGTACTGGGGAGAACAGTTCTTCTGTCTTGACTAGGAAATCTTTGCTCTGACTTTGTGCATTACTGTATTTCTAATTTCTAAGGTAAATTATATTTTGAATTAATCACTACAGTAATTGAAGATGTCAGTGACTTTTTAAAAGGACTGTACATACATAGCTCAGTGTCTGATAAATACTGAGTTTTGTTGTGTTTTTTTTTTTTTTTGTATTTATATTCCACCTTCAGTGCAAACAAAGTTTAGAGAATAAATTTTTATATGGAAGGGGTAATTAAGCTTGAATTTTGTTTCTTGAAGGCTTAGAGTTAAGCCCATTAAAATACAAGTAACCAGGCAAGTATGTGCCAAAATTCACCTTTTTAATATTATTATATACTGTAGTAATAAAGTTTGTTTGAAATTCACGAATAAAAAAGTTAAATTACAGAAGGAAAATTCTAATATAGCAGTAATCGGTATAGTCACCTTGCAACTGTTCACATGAAAACAGTTTTCACTCATTTTGGCCTAAAAAATTGTGTTCAGGTTTCCTTGGTTCCAACATCAGAACCCAGATAACACTAATTAGAACCGTAGGGCTTTATAAAAAAAGTTAAAATATTGAACATATGATGACAAAAAAAGTCTTTATTTTGTGGTTAACTTATTCTTTTCTTGCTACTCTCTGATGAAGTTGGTGGTGCTGTGGAGGAGGATCTCCTTCTTCATGACAAAGACCATGATGGCTCAGCACAGTAGGCAACGTGTTTATAATTCTGTATTTGAAACTCAAGGAGATCCCACTGTTGTTGTATGATTATCTGGCTAATCAGTCCAGGAAGGGCTTGAATGCTACCAATTAAAGTTTCCAGTTTAGTTTCCAGAGTAACAATTATCTTCTCAAAATCTTCACTTCTTTCATTAAGTCAGAAATAATGTCATACATGGTGTTTTGAGTCTGAAAGTAGAAGGATATAAATAAAGGTTTAGAGAAATCTTACATGTAATAAATGGCTCAGTCTTCAAAATAGGACTATAAACAAAGTTTACAATTTATTAAAGGAATAGAGGTAAGCAAACAGAGCTGGGTGCGCCGGGAGTCTCTGCTCCACCAAAACGCACACCAGTTACATCAAGCAGCTGATTTTTATGCTCCTAGGCTAATACATATTCATTACTACTTCTAAAAAAACCAGGGTTATTATAATTAGTTTCCGGAATCCAAACGCTCCTACTGGAGCATGCGTATCAGTCTCCAGTGGTCCCTCTGGGGATCTCTCGTGCTGAAGGCTCATAGTCTTCCTCCCTCTTGTCCTTCTTTGTCCAACTTGGCTGTATGTCAGAGACTTGTGCAGCGTCCCCTGCAAGTTTTGTCTTTTAGTTGTTCTTCAGCTCTCCCCGTCTCCTTAATCTCCTGGCCAGATATCAGAGACTTGCATAGTGTGCCATGCAATAGTCATAATAGTTAGCAGTTATTCTGAAACCCCCCAGGTATCAGAGACTTCAAGGAAAAGCCTACAAATACATTTCCCTTCAAGTTCTCTATCGACACGAATTGCTAAAACATTCCTTTGCAAGAGACAAGAACTATATACATTAACCACTCTGTTTTTCTTAGACCTGTGGTTATACAAGGGTATGTAAGACAGAAGGTCACATTCCTCATACCATGCGGCCCTAGCACTGTTCCATACTGACACGAATCAGATGAACATATCTCACATACATATATTGTAAAATGTAATGCAACCCTACAAGGGTTCCTAAATGCTTTTGCATTAAAAAAAAAAAGATATAAGTATTATAATAAAGTCTAGTCTTGTGAAATAATTTTACCTGCAGATTCATGACAAACTTCCTACTAGTGATAAATTTGTCGAGCAGAAATTTAACACTGCTATTTTGAGTATTATTTGAAATGTCAAGCTCTTAATGAATTAAACAAAACAACACATCTTTTTAGACATTTAGATGCTTCAAAATGCACCATCATAAGATTTTTAAACAGAGTTTTGTAAGCCACAAGGAGACCAGAGGTTACAAAGCACAGTGATATACACTTGCCTCTTCTGTATTTCCTCTGATTATTGAATACCTTCATACTTTTAAGGAGAAAAGGTTTTTTGTTATTGTTGATTTTTTTGTTGTTATTGTTTGTTGGGTTTTTTTCTGCTTAAAAGGGGTTGCCCAGGGAGGTGGTATAGTCACAGTCCTTGAGAATGTTTAAGGAAAGGCTGCATGTAGTACTTAGGGTCGTGTTTTAGTGGCTAACATTGGTGGCAGGGGTATGGTTCTGGTTAATCTGGTTGGACCAGATGATCTTGGAGGTCTTTTCCAACCTTAATGATTCTATGATTCTATGAAAGAAAACTAATCTAAATGAAATAATATCTGAAAAATCCTTATCAATTACCAGAAGCAGTAACTGAAGTTGTCAGATATGTCCTGGTTTGGTTGGGATATAATTATCTACAGCAAAAGGGGAACGAACACTTGTAGTGGGTTTACATGGCAAGGTTTTGGTAGCAGGGGGGGCATAGGAGTGGCATCTGTGAGAACAATCCAGAAGCTGCCCCATGCTAGATAAGGGCCCAGCCGCTGGCCAGAGCCAGGCCAAAAAATGAAGTTGTTTGCGCCTCCGTGAGAGCATATTTGACAGTGTGTGGGGGGGAAATGCACAGGAACAGCAGCTGGGAGAGAGAGGAGTGAAAAACAGCCTTGCAGACGCCAAGGTTGGTAAAGAAGGAGGGGGAGAGGTGCTCCAGGCGCTGGAGCAGAAGTCCCTGCGGCCTGTGGTGAGGACCATGGTGAAGCAGGATGTCCCCCTGCAGCCCATGGAGTACCACGGTGGAGCAGGGTTCCACGCTGCAGCCCGTGGAGGAGACCACAGTGAAGCAGATGGACCTGCCCTGAAGGAGGCTGCGGCCTGTGGAGGACCCCTGTCCGAGCAGATTACGGGCCGGACCTGTAGCCCGTGGAGAGGAGCCCACGCAGGAGCAGGTGACCTGGCAGGAGCTGCTGCCTGGGGGGGACCCAGGTTGGAGCAGTTTTCTCCTGAGGGATGGACCCCGTGGTATAGACCCATATCTGGAGCAGTTCTTGAAGAGCTGCTGCCTGTGGGCAGCCCATGCAGGATCAGTTCAGGAAGGACTGCATCCAGTGGGAGGGACCCCACAGCACAGGGGACGAGAGTGAACAAGGAGTAGCGGCAAAGAAGCGCTCTAGACTGACCATAACCCCCATTCCCCCGTTCCCCTGTGCCGCTCAGGGGGAGGAGATGGAAGAGGGTGTATGGGGGGGGAAGGTGCTTTTGGTTTCTTTCCTTTGTTTCTCACTCCTCTAGCTTGTTAGTAATAAGCAATAAATCTTACTGTCTCTCTACTCTGAGTCTGTCTTGTCTGTCATGATAGTTGTTGAGCGATCTCCCCATCCTTATCTCAGACTTTGAGCCCTTTTCATAGTATTTTCTTCCCCTTTCCCTTTGAGTAGGGGGAGTGAGAGAGCAGCTGAGGTGAAGCTTGGCTGCCCACCCGAGTAAAACCACCACATCACTGAAGAATTTTGTCTTTGCCATGGTGCTGCACTTTAGCTGGGTTTTGAGCTTCCTGAAGACATTCATATGAGAAACCTTTGGGAAAAGTGTATGAGTACTTCTAATGCAGCTTCAAATTAAGTTCATATAAAGTAACTGTTGTATACTCTAGTATAATGTGAAACATGGAATATTCCCATATCAGCCCTGTAAGTCTAGTTGTTTTAAGTTTAAAAAAAAAAATCAACAAGAAGCAAGTAGTGTGTGTTTAGCTGCAATAAAATCTTGACTGCATACCCATAAGGGAGCATAAAGATGCAGTGGCGGGTGGAAGGGCCCAATAATACCCTGCCATGGCTACTCCCAGGCCCATCACAGGAGCCAGTAGTTTATCATAAGCCCATCTCCACAAGCCTAGAGGAGCACAGGGGCACAATAATTTTGGCAGGAACCCAAATTAAGGACTCAGAGGAAGGGACCCCGTCTATACTCCTCCCTGTGTTGCCCTAGTAGACCTCAGCCTCAGTACCCAGATGTGAAACCCATCAAGAATCAATGCTGGAACATGTTTTGGACTGAGGGGCGTTGCTGCCTTGGGGTATGGGATATATTTTAGGATTGAGGCAAATAATATTTTGGGATTACACAAGACTCATTAAATGTTTAGGGAAGGAACAAAAGACAAGAAAAGGGAGGGATATAAGTGATTTGGGGAGGAATAAGTGTGGAAAAATGGAGGGGCTCCAAGAGACTCTTGGAATGCAATGATGATAGCTTTCTATCTGGGAGGAATACAGAGACATTGTCTAAGCATGAAGAGACACAGAGAGGATAACCAAAGCCTACCTGGAACTGAATCTGGCCAGGAATATCAAAGACAACAAGAAGGGTTTGTAAAAGTACATAGGTGAAAAAAGGAAGGCTAAGGAAAATGTGGGCCCATTTCTGAACAGGTCATGGAACCTGGTGTCAAAGGACATGGAAAAGGCCAAAGTACTGAATGCCTTCTTTTCCTTAGTCTTCACTAATAAGGTTGGCCTTCAGGAATACCAGGTTCCAGAGACTGGAACAAGGAAGATGTACCCTTGGTAGAAAAGGATCAGGTCAGGGAATACTTAGGCAAATTCATAAGTCCATGGGCCCTGAGGGAATGTACCCACAAGTGCTGAGGGAGCTGGAAGATGTCATTGTGAGGCCACTGTTGATAATCCTGGATCAACCATGGCGATTGGGATAAGTGCCAAAAGAGTGGAGGAAAGCAAATGCCACTCCTATCTTCAAGAAGGAGGACCTGGGGAACTGCAGGCCAGTCAGCCTCACCTTGATCCCTGGGAAGATGATGGAGCAGCTAATCCTGGAAACCATTTCCAGGCACATGAACAACAAGAAAATTATCAGGAGGAGAAATAGTCAGAATGACTTCTATAATGAAATTACCAGCCTGATGGATGAGGAGGGAACAGTGGATATCGTCTTCCTGGACTTCAGGAAGAACCTTTGATACTGCCCACACATTACATCCTTATAGCGAAGTTGTTGAAGTATTGGCTGGATGAGCAGTTCCAGGCCAGGCCCAAAAGATTCTGATCAGTGCCATGAAATCATGTCAAGAGGCCAATAGAAACTAGCAGTGTACCCTAGGGATCAATACTGGGTCCAGTCCTGTTCAAGATCTTCATTAATGATCTAGATGATGGGGCAGAGGGTCATGCTGCCATCCAGAGGGACCTCTACAGGCTGGAGAAATGGGCTGAAAAGAACCTCATGCAATTCAACAAGGGGAAATGTAGTCCTGCACCTGGGAAGAAATAACCAGTACATGTTGTAGGCCACCCAGCTGGAAAGCAGCTTTGTAGAAATGACCTGGATGGTTCTGGTGGACAGCAAATTGTGCATGAGACAGCAGTGTGCCTTTGCAGCAAAAATACATGAACAGTATCCTCGACTGCATTACAAGTGTGGCCAGTAAATGGAGTGAGGGAATCCTTCCCCTCTACTCAGCACTGGTAAGGCCACCCCTAGAATTGTGTGTCCACTTCTGGTCTCTCCAGTACAAGAGAGACCTAGACATACTGGGCTGAGTCCTGCAAAGGGCCCATAGCAGTGCTTATTGGAAGACCATTTTACACTGAGAAGTTAGCAATCCATATAACAGTTAACCTGAGTAGGCCCAGGTCCATGATATTCCATGCCATGATACGCTATGGTGCATGTACAGATGGCATTCAGGCCTTTGTTGTGTTGCACAAATTACTTAAACACAATGCCTTGAGTCCTTTGTATAAAGTCAGAATTTGTCATGTGTCTGGTACAATGAGAAGAATGCCTCTTCAACACCACAAAAGAGAAAGAACAAGGAAATGTGATGTCCCAGAGACTACTGTTTGCCACGGGTAAAGCTGCATTCAAAAAGGGAGATAACAATTTATCCAGACTATATGAAAGAAAGCCAAAGCATTCCTCAAAGCCTCAGTATCATTACAAGTAAATATAGGAAGAAAAATAGGACAAATGTTTTTTGTCATTAATGTAGCAATCAAGTATCTTCCCATGCCTACAAGACTAGATACAGGTATTAACCCTGTTCTGTCAGAAATGGATTGGATTAGCAGGTGTTTGAACCTGATGGAAATACAGTAATAAGTGTGTTTCTCATTACTTTAAACAGAACTTCCATCTGAGCAGCCTCTAAATAACCAATACACTTACCAGTACATTTAATTTTCTTCCCATGAATCTAAATATGGTTACATTTTAAACTTACATTAGATATACCTTTCCAATGCAATATTTCAACTAGACTGTTGTAAAAATTGTGAAAGAAGAAACAAGGGTGTCTTTTCTCTTTGACACCTAACTGCATTATTAATTAGTGATGCACGTACTCTGACATACATGTAAGTGACCTTTTCTACGTGTTCTCTGAATCAAACTCCATGTTTTTCAGATTAACTTCTAAAGGAGTGGTTTGTAGAAGTGATTTTTCAAAACTAAATTAATTTATGAAATATGTGATAGATGCCATGCAGTATCTCAAAGGGCAGTCAAGCTAACCATTTTGTTAGCTCTCAGATGAAAATAATTTTGGCAGCATTTTGTGGCACATTAGTTGCTAACACATACTCCACCTAGTTCTCAATTATTATCTTACTTAGATACATATATCTTATGAGGCAAACATGACTTCACAAAACCATATAAAACTGTTCCTGTAAAGCAAAAGCTAAAACTCTGGAAAATGTCACAAAATAACTCCTATATAATAACTGCTAGCCTGTATAGTACAGCTATAATAGTTGCAAAAGAGGCATTCTTTTTTACTTCAAGGCTTTGTATGCCTCAAAGTGTTCCAACCAAACCCTAATGTGAAAAACCATTTTGCCTTTTCTGTATTTTGAATATAGTGGATGAAATTCTGACTCAAATGACACAACTTCCAAAGCCTTCAGAGGGATCAGGATTATTTCCTTAAACTCCTGGAAGACAACTAATCTGTTCATCTTCAATAGGTTGATCGTTCGAAGATGGCTATAAATTATTTTAACCTGGATGAAGAACTGGGGGGTCAGGAGTCCTATTTAGGGACATGTATGTTTCCAAACTAAATTGGGGAAAATTAATACAAATTACCACTTAAATTCTGAGAAGCAGAATTCTGGTAGGTTCAACAATGTATCAAGTTTTTGTTTGATTGTTGTTGTTTTTTTAAATGAAAGCCTTTGCGAAGATACTCAGGAACCTGAAGTTTGTGTCAGATGTTTAATTACCATACATTTTTATTTTACATCCATGAAAAAGAATGCTGTGAAATATTTTTCTTAATATGTGATAATAACTGTTAAGGTAGAAATCATTCACATAAAATTTACATTCCAGCGATTTGTTACTGGTGAATCATTGGGATGAATCACCGGCAATACCGGTTGTTCTCTGGATACCCAGTACCCTGAGCTGGTGGAAGGGGATGGGGAGCAGAATGTGGCCCTCACTATCCACGAAGAAATGGTTGGCGACCTGCTACGGCACTTGGATGTACGCAAGTCGATGGGGCCAGATGGGATCCACCCAAGGGTACTGAGAGAACTGGCGGAGGAGCTGGCCAAGCCGCTTACCATCATTTATCAGCAGTCCTGGCTATCTGGGGAGGTCCCAGTCGACTGGCGGCTAGCAAACGTGACACCCATCTACAAAAAGGGCCGGAGGGCAGACCCGGGGAACTATAGGCCTGTCA